>SRPT01000092.1:0-58857 GCA_018360205.1 Claviceps digitariae
AGAAAAAGATTCAAAAAAAAAAAAAAAAAAAAAAAAAAAAAAAAAAAAAAAAAAAAAAAAAAGGAAACAAAAGAAAAGAAAAGACCTCATGCTACAGTGAAAGTTTCGAAAATACCCACTGTACTTGAACGCCCAATCCGGCTTAGCGCATCATTCTTGTCCACCAACCAACGCTGGCCTCCCCAAACGGGCAAACCATCTCCACGAATTCTCCCGAGCCTTTTTTTTTCCCTCCCTAAGCAGAAACAGCCGACCAGAACCGCCAACAACCACCCGTCAATTGTTCAACACGCCGTGCCTCAATCAGCAACCAGAAGGGTAGCCTCGTCGTCTCATCCCCGGCTCTACGTGCAGGGAACCACAACAACAACAAATCCCCGATAAAAATCACACATCCCACGACTCGACACCATGGTCATGTCGCTCGCGCGCCCCATGATCCGCTCGCCGGCTTTGCGAATGGCCTCCCGCCGCTTCGAGAGCACCGCCGCCGGCAAGGCCACCGAGGCGGCCAAAGATACTGCCTCCAAGGCCCAGCAGGGTCTCTCGCGCGTCACCAGCGCGGCTGGTCCTGCTATTGCTGGCGCTGCGCGAGGATTGGGCAACACGTTGAGCAAGATTGGAGGCCGGACTGGTCGCCTGATTGCGTTTGTTGAGCGTGAGTAACTCTCTGATATGGGCTGGGGCGGATGAAGTGGAAACAGGGCGGGCGATGGACATCAAATTCCCGTGTGCTAACATGCTTTGGCGCGCAGGACAAACCCCCTTTGTCGTGTACTACTCCAAGGTTACCGCCGAGGTTGCTAAGCTGGTGTTTCAGGGACAGAAGATGAGCCCTCCGTAAGTTGCAAATACACTGGTGGGAGAAGCAAGGCGTTCTCTTCCCTTTGTCTTCTTCTTTTCTGTGGACTGTAGTGCTAAACTCTGCGTCATGGCTGCAGCTCCATCGCCACCTTCCAAAACTTCTACCAGAATCTGTGGAAGTCCTTCCAGAACCGCACCTTGTTCCAGGCTCCTCAGAACATCCTCCAACAGGTCCGCAACGTCAGCAATGCCCAGCTTGTGGCCGGTGGTGTCGTCGCTGCCGAGTGCCTCGGTTTCTTCACCGTCGGCGAAATGATTGGCCGTTTCAAGATGATCGGATACCACGGCGAGACGGGCGCCCACCACTAGAGCCGATTGCCGAGCACCATGGGTAGTTGCAGTGAGGAAGACGGCTGGAGGATGACTGAAAAAAATAGGAGAGAAAAGAGCGTATCGAAAGACCACGGGTAATAGAGACGGAATGGGGAGCGCAAATATAGACTTGGTAATGTCTCGTCCTCGTCTGGACGTCAGCCCTCCCCCTCTATGGGGGGTTTCTGCCCACTTGACAGAAAGAATGCAAGGGGTGGCAGCCAGACGAGTTCACGGGGACATGCTCCAGCGGTGGCCAAAAAAGCACCATCTGTTTGAAAACCTCTTTTTAGTTTCCTTTGTAACATTGTACATCAGATGCATTTCACATTTTACCATGGCGGTTTCCGCTCTCGGCGCGCCTTGCCAGGGCAGTCGGTCAGACAAGGAAAGAATGGTATGGGTTTTTTTTTTTTTTTTTTTTTTTTTTTTCCTTTTCTTTCTTTCTTTCTTTTTGGTGCGTGCGTGTCTTTAAATGCCCTTTGTCATGAGTAGCTACTCCATGATGTACCCGTAGATGTACTTGACACGTGTGTGTGTGTGTGTGTGTGTGTGTGCGTGTCGAACCAGCCCATATCATCATCCTAGATACCAAACAGGCACATCTCGTGCAAGTTCCTCCTCCAAATAAGGCACAATCAAAGTCTATTCCCACCCCCATGCGAATCACCCCCCCTCTTCATGATTGCTTCATCTCGCGACAAATATGTTCGCATTCATCCCACGTCGTCTCCGCAAACAGGCAAGCAGGTAGGTAGGTACAAGTAGGTACTTATGTAGACAAGTACCACTACCGTAGCATCCATGTCTTGGGGCCCAAAGTATATGTCTGGTCAGGAAGGGACAGTTCCCTCCGAGCACAACGCTGTACCTGATACTACATATAGGCTTGTATGTATGTACATATGTATTTATTTTATTTTTTGTAAAAAAAAAAAAAAAGGTACTGCCAGCCCGCGGCAATAAACGCCCAAAGGACCTCAACCTTCCCGCCATACCCAACAAGCGGGTCGGTCAAACGCACCCAACACTGACCATGACAAAATATAGTCTTAAAATTTTTGCCGTTTTGCCGTACTTGGTCACATTATTTTAGTGCGCGCTTCTCGACGGGAGTGATTTCCAATGAAGGTGAGTCTTCTCTCTGTCAAGTATTTTTAAACGAAAGTGTACTTAGGTGTGGGGGGTTGTGTGGTAGGGTAAGTACCTAGGTAAGTAGGGACATGCCTGCCCGAGTGGCTTGGCGGCGGAGGGGGAAGGATTTCGCGCGAGACGACAAGATAAACGTCTTTGTTCTCGTGCTTCCTTTCTTGTCTTTTGTTGAAGGCGTACTTTATAAGGGTATTCGAGCAGACGGACGCGAGAGAAAATGCATGTATGCCGTTTTTCTGGCTTCTTAAGTTTGCATTCATGTAGTGTGTCTGTGTATTAGGCAAGGTACTAGCGTTTCCTATTTTCTGGGTTTAAGACGGATATATGACTTGACTTGATATAACATAGAAGAAATGAGAACAGAGAGTGCTAATATTAAGCAAAAACGAAATAAGAATAATGGAATAAGAATAAACAACTAGAAAAATAAAAAATAAAGCAGTATAAATAACTATAATAAAAAACAGAAACCCTCACTTTGCAGAGAAATCAAAAAAGTGCACCAAATCCCCCGTACCGTCCCTTGGCCATACAAACGCAGTCATCACGTCACTCGCTATTCTGGTCTTTCTGCAGTCCATGTGAATCTAGAAAGAAAAAAAAATCATCTCGCGTTAGTGTTCCATGTCGAGGAAAATAGCACCGACTGCAAAAAAAAAAAAAGACGGAGGACTCACAACACAAAGTGCAAAGAAGTCTCGCATCTAATAATGTCGTCAATGACCTCTTCGCAGAGCTCATCGACTTGTTCTCTGGTGTAACCCAGTCCCTCAATCAGGGGCACCATGCTCCAGCCTTTAATGTTGCGCTGAAGAGCACCATTCAACCACTTTTCACATTTTTTCGCATCTCTCGATAGCGATAGGCTCAGAAAGCATCGAGTGGTCACTTCTCGGATCCTGACGAATCCCGCACCGGCTAGCATGTTACGAACTTGGGGCCCGTCTACCTCAACACTCCGGCCGAGATTAGCCACACCAGTCCGGAAAAGTTGGCACCATCTCTGAATTGGCGAGTTTTGTGGAACTTCTTCACACCATCGCGCCACCCAGTCAATCTCGACATGTTCAATGAATCCGCGCCCAGGACTCAGGTGTCTGCTGCAATGTTAGTTTGACTATACAACGTCGTTCTAGAGTGTAAAAAAAAAGAAAACCATGGCCTTACAGAAAAGCGTTGCGGTATATGGATCCCCATGTCTCCGGTCGGATACTGCCGTTAAGGTGTCGCAAGTGGACCAGGTCACAGTTGTCCAATACAGACGGGCCCCATGATGGCTGTTCAAGGTCCTGTTGAAGGATCGTAACTTCGCGAGGTATACTACCCAGACCTAGACTCAGCCTCAATCCTGCGAATAAAAAAGATGATTCAATGACGTGACATGACGTACCGACTCGGCTGAATCATGTTAATGTCGATAGCCATGACCTTGACGGCATAACCTTCTCTTTTGCCTATATTAGCATGGTTCGCCCATTCTTCCAGCAGTGGACGGCGCGATTCTTACTTGTAAGCGAATTCTGCGACATCAAAGGACCATATGCCAGTGCCGGTCCCCAAATCCAGTACTCGACATGTTCGATCAGCGGACCATTTCAAAGGAGAGCGAAAAAGTTTACCAAGTTTTTGTAGATAGAACTTGTGAAAAATATCCATGCCATCAAGAGCCCACTTATAAATTTTGTTCAAGTTAGGGGTGAGTTCATGTTGACGTAGAGTTTGTCCATCGATATTCTTCGAAAACCCCTTACCTCGTCGATCGGCCACAGATACTTTCGCGGTATCAATGGGCTGTAATATCTGCCGTAGTTCCAGACGCCTTCCAGTTGCCTTTCTCTGCAGATAAAAAACTGTGTGTCAATTCCATTTTGGGTTGTTGGAGCATGAACCCGCACTGAAAGAGAGCAGCGGACTTGCAACATACGTGTTTTGTTCCATATTGTATTCCGTGGTTGGGCAAGAAAACGAGTTTCGATATCAAATGGGGCGTCGGTGGCAGGCAATCATCGAATCACTCTGATGTTTCATTTTATTGCTGGTCAGTCTGGACAGTACTGTTTGGTCAAACACGAGAAGCAAGATGTGGTCGTGGCAAAAAAGAATTGGAGACGCGAAATAGATAGAAACAGGCAGAAAGGGCTTTGTGAAGGGCAACGAGGTTAACATACCCAGTTGGAAGGTCTCTCTTTCAAGGTCGTCGAGTCTTTGCGGAATCCAAAGTAAGCCAGGAGGCCCCAATTCGCCTCTCTCTCTCTCAAAAAAAAAGGAAAAGAAAGGAAAAGAAAATCGCGGACTTTGGCGCACGCAACACGAATCAAGCCTGGGCAAACAAAGTAGGCTATTAAGCGTTGTTGATCTGTCCAGGCCACGTCAACAAGAATGCGAGACGGAAAAGATTCGTTAAAAGTCTTCAAGCGGTGTAGTTGGAGTTTCGGATACCAGCAGCGTGGCTGATTGCTAGCTGGATATTCAAGTAGCTGACGAAGAACGGCGATCGACAGCTGAGAAGAAGAAAAACTTTCAGCAGTGATGGTTGCCTTGTTTTTATAGTTGGTTCTGAGATGCTTTGCTCAAGCAACAATGGGGGTCGATGTTGAAAGAGAAAGAGGCCGTTGTTCACAGGAAAAGGTCGTGCGAGGCGAAGCGTGGCTTGTTCATCAAGGCTTTATTGAGATAGGATGAACCGTGTTGGACGCCTGGTCGGGTCTGACAAGACAAAACGAGACGAGATGGGACGGGACGAGACGAGACGAGACAAAGTACAAGGAACAAGCAGGTGGCAAGGGCATGGAGCAGACATTAACTGGTGCTGATATCGTCGCGCAAGACAGAAATGCTCTGGGCGGTGTGTGGACGGCGAGCGCCACCCCAGGCGGCGGGGGAGCTCTCAACGTGCTGGTGGAAGAAGAAAGAGGTGGAAGAAGAAGTGGAGGAGATGGAGGAGGTGCAGGCAATGCAGGCAATGCAGGCAATGCAGGCAATGCAGGGGAGCAGGAAGTAGGGGAGTACATCCAACCCAAAAGGGCCAGACGCCTGGGAGTAGGTACCTATGTACCTAGAAGGCGGCGAGCGGTGCCATTAGTCGTTGGAGAACATACAGAACAGGGCCGACCGATGCGAGAGAGGCTGGAGAGGCTGGAGAGGCGACAGAGGTGACGGAAGGCCAGCTGTCAGCGTATCGCGCGCTTCATCGGGCATGGATCAAAGACGCAGTCGGGTCGAGATGGAGACAGACGGCGACACGGGCTACCAGAGCACAAGGCAAGCTGGACTTGGGAGGCTGTTGGTATCGTTGATGTTTGTTGATGTTTCTTTGGTGATTTTGATTGTTTTTTCTTATTGAATTTTTTTTTTTGCTTTGTTGGAGTCGTTGGAGTCGTTGCAGTCGTTGCAGTCGTTGCGGCCATTGCAGTCGTTTGGCGTCGTTGGCGTGGCAAGGGCGACCACGTGGCCGGGACAAAGCCCAGGCTCCAACGGTTTTTTCTGTCATTCTTTCAAACGTCTCCAGTCCATCCACCTTGAACAGCTCGATTTGATTACAGCCTACGCCCATCCCTGCAGGTGACGAAGGAAAGGCACGCAAGCCGTGCTCGCTTGTCCGCACCCCTGTCCGCGCTCCTGCCCGCGCTCCCTCCCGCCCGTCCGCCTAAGCGCTAGTTGGTGGCCACGATAGGGACACGCCTCGGGCACAGGCGCTGCGGCCACCCCCTCAACGTCTCTGTTTTTTGCTCTCTGGCACCTTTTTCAGCGGGCCGGGGCTGCTGTTGCTGTGGCTGGAAACGAGGAAACCTAGTAATCGTCGGCGGCACCTTATCGATAAACCAAAACCATGGCGCGTGGCAGATGCAGTCACCGTCAAGATCCTCCCTTTTTTTTTTTTTTTTTTTTTTTTTTTTTTTTTTTTTTGGATTTATCCGCCTCTTTATTTCTTTTACCTTGAAACCGGCAAATACCTGAACAAGCGCCTCCCAAATCCCAACCGAACAAAGAATTGGTCCTGGCCCCTGGGACAATGGGAATACGTACAGTGCGAACGCCCATCTACTGCATTTTTAAGTGCTTCTCGATGCAGGGCCGCTTAGCCATGGCCTCAAGTCCACGACCCACCATCTTTCGTGTGGTGCCACCCGCATCTGCCGCCATTTCCGTCCGGTCTTGCCGGGCGAGCCCGCGAAGCATCTGGCTGTTGTACAATTGATTGATCAGACTCGACTTGACTTTTGATACAAAGCCGCCCTCTTCCCATCTTTCTTTTTGCGTGTTTCAAGCAGTCATTTCTCAAACCCTTTGCCCTGTCAACAAATCCCTGCCGTCGGCACGGGGCTAAAGGTGTTGATAGCCCGAGTACACCATAATCAAGACCGAAGTCAGTCTCGGACATCAGCATCAGCGTTTCGGTGCAATCGCTGTTCCGATCCTGCCACAAAAGACGCCGTGCTCTGACGCTCCATGGTTGTCCCATCCTGTCGGCTTGGTTTTGGGTCGGGTATTCATTCCTTCATGCTGGCAAGACCGAATGCTGACAACAATGCTTAGTCAAGGTTGTACGCCGCGGCTCGAAACTAGCAAAATACAACTAGCACGATACTCTGATGCTCTGCGGCAGTGTACTTCCATAATTCGGTAGCCCAAGGCTTGCGGCTCGCACGGGCAACCTGTCTACGGAAAATGCCGTCAGGAGGACTAGAAAGCGCCCATTCTCGCTCTTTCGCTCTTGCACTTTTGCCCTGAGCGCGAAGAGCAACCTGCGGCCTGCGAAGCCCATACCAAGACGACTATTCGCTGCAGCTTTCACACCATTGTGGTTTCGTGTCGGGTTTCGGACTCTTGAGTCTCGACCTTTCAGCCAATAGCCTCATGTACTTACTGTCTTGTACATACACATGTAAATACAGAAAAGCAGCAGAATGCGGCAAATGTGACGGAACACAAGGCCCCTGGACCCTGTCAAACCAGGTCCCATCCGGCTGGTCGGGTCGTTTGTTTGTTTATTTGTTTGCTGGCTGACTGGGCTTATCGAGTCTGTGCCACAGCTGTGCCGGCACTTGGTAGCGGTTGGCACTTTGTACGTATGAGCGGCTATCCGCTTTTGTTCGAGGCTCGGCTCGTCGTGGTTGTGGAGAACAAAAAGTGCCGCCGTCCTGGCTTGATTGTTCCCTATTTCCGGATGAGTTCAGGGTCAGAGTCTTGGAATGATTATATCCCTTTGAGTGTTATAAGGCGCCAACTTTGTCACTGCAGGGATTATTAACCAATAAAGATAAAGATTAAAAAAGATACTTTAACCTATAAAGAAATAGCACTTTTTTCTAGTTACCTGTATACAGAGATATACATTAAAATTATTGAGTAAAAGCGGACTTACTAAGTACTCTAAAAGTACTCCAGCTCTAGTGGGTCCGTGACCTCAGTTGGCGCCTTGTAACACTCAAAGGGATATCAGGTAGACAAAGACGGGGAGCTGGACAAGATCTTTTATACGGAGTCCATGCGCGAGTAACTCGGACTTTTTTTTTTTTTCTCCTTTTGAGCAGATGCTGCACGCACAGAAGGAGGTACATAAAATGGAGGTACCTACTGTTCTCAAAAGATACCACACGCATAAACATACCCATCACAGCCAGCTAGAAACCTGCCACGCTTCGTGCCCCTCCCCTACCACAGGCCCCCCACCTCCCGTCAATTGGCCGAACCAACTTGTCGGGTCAAACCGGCGGAGTCCCTGCCAAATTGCGCACCCCCTCGCCCTCTACCCATTTTTTCCTTTGCCGAAAAGAAAGTTTAGCAGTGAGCGATGAGCAACTAGACTGGTGCTGTCGTCAAATAGGGCTCCAGAGTGTGATGATCCAACCTGAATAGAAGACCGCCGCTGAACGGGCTCCATATGAAAAGGGACAGTGTGAGAATGAGTCCATTAGCCAACAGACGAGATGAATGTATAAAAAGACAATCTGTTGCTTTTCTTTCTTTTCTTTCACTTCTTCTTCTTCTTCTTCTTCTTACTTTTAATTTGAATCATTTGCTATCAACGTATGGACGAAATATACTATACATGATGAAGATGTGCAACAGACGCCTAAATGGCCACTAGTTGACTTGTATGCGGGTGACCTCAAAACGCAAGACGAGAATCGAGAGTCAAATCGACCCTCTGACTCCGTCCACGGAAAGGTTTGAGAAATAAAAAACAATGCGACATGAAAATGAGAATGAAGAAAATAACAGCGTGTATATATATCTGAACCTGATTCCCAGTTTATCCTCGATATGTAGCGGTAGTGGATAGGTGGTCTGGGCCCATAAAAAAAAGAACAAGAATGAAAAATGAGTAAACTAGATTAGAAATCATGCGGGGCCCATGACAGATATGTCTTGTTTTGTACGGAAACAAAAAACTGAAACGAAATAAGGAGAGAGAAATATGTAGAAGCATCACAAAAAAGCAGTGGTTAGTAGGATGAGTACGATGGCCGCAGAGGTCTGTCTCTCCAATTTTGCATTCCTTGACGGATCGACCAATCAACTTTGAATAGAGAAATATTAATGCACTTTTTGTTTTTCATGAAGTGGTTGTGCGGGATAGGCAGATGGCATGAAACCTTTTTCTTTTCATTTCACCTCATATATTTCTTTACCACTCGTACTCGCCGGTGGCTTTGTGAAAGACGTACTCTTTCCCGTTTACGGTGAGAACGCCGTCCTTGAGCGTGCATTTCCTGGAAGAATGCAATTAGTTGATGCGTCGTGGTTTGGAGAGGACAGAGTCTAAATGACGAAAAAGGGCAAAAAGAAGAGAAAGAGAGAAAGAGAGAGAGAAACAGGCCAATCAGACCAGGACAGTGAAGTCTCCGCCCAAGACATACCACTTGTTCTTGACGCGCTGGACCTTGTCGTACATGCATAGCATAATGTGGCCAAGTCCCTCATCGTCAACCTCATCGTCGTCATGGTCATCTTCCGGATCATCCAGATCGGAATTAATCGCATCTTCGTCGTCAATATCGTCGTAATCATCTCCACCATCATAGGCCGCGATCCCTTTGCCCTTTGCTCGTGTTGAACTTTGGCCACCATGCCGGGCAGCCTCCTTCAAGGGGAGCATAAGGCCGCCTCCCTCCATGGCTTTTGCCCTGGCAGCCATTTGCCCATGAAGCATGCGGTCAATATCAAGCCGGCCGAGCTCGTCCAGAGTTCCCTCTGCATTGCGCCGCATCAAAATTCCCTCGTAGTCTTCCTCTTCTTCTTTTCCATCGTCGCCTGGGCCATCGGTCTGGCCGTTGCTGATGCTTGAAGCACCACCGGGTACTTGGCTCTGAGGCGGTTGTGGATTCTGCGTCTGTGGCTGTTGTTTATGACCGGCTTGGATGGCACTGATGGAGCCTGCAGCCAGAGAACCGTACTGGTCGGCCAACCGCTGGGCAGCTCTGCTGGCTGCGAGGCTATTCTTGTCCGCGCCGTTGTAGCTTGGCAGGGCTGGCAGAGGTGCCTGCATCCCAGGTTCATGCTTTATCTCAACTTCCTGCTTGACAAATTCCTGATCGGGCTTGACGCCATTTTGGCCTGTGGACCCCGCAGCGCCAGCAGGCAGAGGCAAGTTGGGTAAAAACTGAGCTTGCGTTGTGGGCTGGATTGCTACATGTGTTTGAGCAGGAGCCGTTGGAGCCGGTGGGGGAGCTTCGGGCTTGGGATCCCAGGGAAACCGAGCCACATCAAGCTGGGAGAGCTTTTGTTGCCATCCCTATAAGATTGTGTCAGCCGGCTGATTCATCTAAAGACAAGGCAAATAATAAGAAGCTAGCTAGTCATATCGAGACCTGATGTTGGATGGATGCCACTCCAGCTTCAGAAAATCAGAATGCACGGGCATCGCGCCGCGTATTCGGGAACTTCGATGAGATGGGGCAGCACGTGACGACGGGCGTGGCAGCAGCTGATGACAACTGTCAGGGAAGCCGAAGGAGAAGGGGCAGTGCGGCGGTGCGCCAGGCAGACACCACCACATGAGCAGGGGGGGGGGAGCGGGGAGGGGAAGGGAAGGGAGGAAGGAGGGGGGGGGGGGGCATTTAAAAAGGCCCATATACGCTGGGCTGCCCGCCTCCCGCCTCATCTCTGGACTACCACAGGCACAGGCCACTCTCTCCGCCTCTCCGCCTCTCCCCGGCCACAGCTGCTCGCCATTGCGTCGAGGGAAAGCATCCTCGCAGTGCAGCGCTCGCAGCACTTGCTGCAGCACTTGCTGCATGGCATTGCACCGCATCCTCACGCGAGCACAGAAGCTCCACGGAGGTAATGCATCGTCGACGTCGGAATCACGTGCTGCGCCCAGTCGTCCACTCCTATCAAAACCAACCTCCCGGAGTAGAGGCCAGGCGTGCAATCGACAAAGGGCTTACCTGGCGCAGCTCTTCCAACACACTCTCTTCCACTCCGCTCTCTTCGAAATCAACCCGAGAAGTGTTGATGACTTCGTCGATGATGGTCTGATAGACTGTTCCCACCGCTTGATTCGACATGATTGATGGCTACTGGTGCGCACGGGCAGCGATGTGCGTTATGGCAATCGGCGTCGATGTTTCAGCGCGCCGTTCGAGTCTTGTGGGTAAAAAAATCTGGTTGGCACTTCCAGTAAGGCTAGTTTTTTTTTTCTCTTTCTTCTTTCCTTTCTCGAAGCGTAGCGGAGCGGCAGCGATGGTCGACAAGAATTGTGATGGCCAACTTGTTGCTTGTGGAAGCAGCTGCCTCCTTGTCGCTAAGTGGGCGAGCAACGATTGGAGAGATGGGCCGTTGTGCGTGCCCCTCGGTTTTATTTCGACTCCTGGTAGACTCGGGGTAGACTATAATTGGTTTCTCAAAAGTAGGTTGTCGTGGTGTCGTGAGGGTCTTGTGCGTATTCCGTAAGCTTCCATAGAATCGGCGCCGACACACTTTCGCTGTTTGGCCCGTGATGATGCACTGGGCAGAGTTACGCCGCCTAGTGGATTGGGACTGATAAGTTGTAGCCTCCCCAGCTGAGCTTTGCTTAGTCAGCCCCACTTTACATGCCCACCTATATTAAAGTACCTAGGTAGGTATCTCCTACTTACCTGTAGGTGCCTAGTAGGTAGTAGGTAGTAGGTACCTAGGTTCTTAGTATGCCATGGTCCAAGTCCAAAGTCCAATGTCCAATGTCGTCGACTCTTCCAAGCTCGACAGGCCAAGTACTCACGATATTACTCCGAAATACAACGAGAATCTTTTTGACTGGTCGGTCTCTGCGCATTACGTTTCAGTTGGTCAATTCTGCTCCAGATGCACGTCAATGGGCACCGCATGACATCTTCTTCAAGTCTGCTACTTACTGCACTGGTAGCCAGAGCCCATTCGCAGCAGGCTTTTTTATTATCATTATTAATATTATTATTATTATCACGTTCAAAACCAGTTCCTTCTGCCTCAGTATATCTTAATCTGTGTAAAGTTCTACATTTTATATCTCGCCAATTCGCCCAACGTACAGTACACACTCTTTCTCTCCTTTTTCTCCCTTCCCCCCACTCTACCTCCGCCGTGGGCAAAAAAAGAAAAGAAGAAAGAAAAGATGAGTGAAAAAAAAGACCGAAAAATAATTATCCATAGTACAGTCTGGTAATACCCATGAAATCAAGCCGTAAGTCGTGCTAGAACCGTCTCATTCTGATTCGTTGGTGCGTGGTGAAGCGCTTTCGTGCCACGTGCTGGGGAAAAAAAAAGAGCCAAGACAGCAAACTCCAAGACGCCGCGCTCATGAATATGATGGCAGCGCTAAAAAGTCGACGAATATATGAAACAGTCTATACCTACCGTGCGACAAGTTGGCAACGACTTGATTCTCCATGTTTTTTATCGTATGGTCATGTGTTTGACCATGTCAGCCTTCCCAGATGCTCCTGACCCTCCAATGCCGCCAGCAGTGCCAGCCTTCTTCTCAAAGACCTTCCAGAACTTCAAGCTCTCGTCAGCGGCCGCAGTGGCTAGCATCTGTCCATCTGGACTGAGGCAGCTGTGAAGAACCCGGCTCTCATGCGCAGGGATCTCGACGTTGCGCACAAGGGTAGGGTAGCTCCAGATGCTAAGGGAATTGTCGGGAAAGCCACTGGAGCTGACAATCTCGCGATAATGAGGGCTCCATCGAAGCGAGGTTACTTGAGAACCAGTGTCAATGCTGTTGACTCGAGCACCCGAAGTGGAGTTCCAGAAATGGATGTGGCGATCGTAGGAACCGCCGCCTGTTGCCAAGAGGTTCATATTCCATGGACACCAGGCAAGGGCCTTGACAGCAGCCTTGTGGTTGGTCTTGGTGAACTTGGGGACGGTTAGAGAGCGAGCATCCCAGATGGAGACCAGATTGTCATTGCCTCCCGTAGCAAGCTGAGCGCCATCCGATCGCCACTCCAGTCCGCACACTTCAGAGGTGTGGGAAACGAGTTCAGCCACCTTGTGCTCGGCAATGCGCACGTCGTGGTTGAAAACGAGTCCGCTTCGCGCGCCACTGGAAAGGAGATGCTTGCTCCATCCCATGACGCCAACACGCGTGTCATGGCCAAACATGCTGCGGATTTTCTGAGCCTCGGAGACATCCCAAATCTGAACCTCGCCGGTTCCGAGACCAACGCCGACATAGGCGCCATCATCTGACCATTTTACACTGCTAACGTACGTGTCGGCCGGACTTTCCAAGAGACAGCTGACACTTCCTTCGTCGGCAGACCAGACATAGACGCTGCGCTCCAAGCCAATCGCGACTTGATTGCCTGAGCTCCAATCGAGTAAATTGAGGTAATAGTCATCAACGAGGCCAGGGGCGTCGAGAACTCGCTCTGGGGCTGTTGCAATTCGTCTACGAAGCTGAGCAGCGTTTGCGCCCGTCGGCCTCAGAGGTCGATTGTATTGCTGGCGGAGATCAATAGGCTTTGAAGACTCAGGAGGCGCTGGCTTGAACTCGAGGATTCTGGTATTGAGTTTGACTCCACAAGCATTGGCCAAGGAATCCTGGTACGCCACAGTGTTGGGGGAAGGTCGAGAGTAATTATCAGATTCGTCGTCATTGAGACTCAGACCCTCCAGAGCCGCCGCAGCATCGTCTGCCGCTGAAGATAGAACGGTAGAGCTCTCGACGGTATTGCTCTTGGGCCGTTGACGTTCACCGCGACTGAGCTTGCTTGAGCCCGCGTTGGCAATGGCTGAGCTGGCGCCACGGTTTGGAATAAAACGATCAGCAGCATAGTTGACTGTGGTCTTGCTAGTTTTCTGTCGCAAAGATGTCTTCTTTGATTTGGCACTGCCGGGGCTCTTCAAACCCGTTCCAGTAAGAGTGAAATCTGACACACCAAGCTCGAGAGCCTTACGAGGAGTACAGGCGACTCGAGCAATGTTGGACTTTGGTGACTCGCGATGATGAGTCTCGCGATGATGAGTCTTGGAAGTGGATCGCGTCAGGTGTGTCATGAGGTTGCCGCCATATATGGACTTGGAGTTTCCCTCGGGAGTAAAGGGCGAAGTGTTGACACCATTTCCTGATTGTGCAGGAGAAGGTGTCAGCGGCATCCGTCCGCCAGCGGTACGGGTGGAAAACAGCGCCTTGTGCGACTTGATAGGTGTTGATACAGTTGCGGTAGCCATGACGTCAAAGAGATATCGAGCATCAATGAGGACAGGATTTCGGAACGAGTATCAGCTGAAAATAATGACAGTGATTATCGGCGGTATCCAAGACACTCTAGCTAAAGGTTCCTGGGTAATGAAATGTTTTTTTTTCGTATCGGTAATCGATTATCCTATGTGCATAACGATGCCTCGACAGGCTTCTTCTGGTTGGAGATTGTCCAAGCGCGTCAGACTGAAGGTGAAGTCGGTGTCTTTTGCAAGCAAAGCTCGATGGGACGTCTTTTTTTTTTTGCCCTTTTTCTTTTCCTCTTGGTCTTCGGGTTTGGATATCTCTCAGGTAGTATTGGAATGTTCAGAAAGCTTTCATGGATCAAATAAGAGGGTGATCGGAGTTGAGAAGGTATGGTTTGAGTAAAGCGAGAGGCCAAGCGTAGCACATGTCACCCGTGTCTTCCTTTTATTTACTTTGGGGCCCACTTGTGCTTTGTCCGGGCAACGGCCAGAGGCCGAAATAAGGGCGACCGGATTATCCAACGGCCGTCATCTGCCGGCATGTCGCAGCCTGTAATTGCCGCTAAGCCCGTTTTGGACCGAGCCTCCTCCCTCCTCCAAGACCCGCCTCCTGATAACATGCAGGGGGTTGCAGTCTGGCGGCAGGACCATGAGACCATCCACGTGCTGCCATCATCATCATCATCATCATCGCAGCTTCAGGCGTCTGTCTCGTGTCATTGTCCCCGGTTCCCCGCAGCCTGCAGCTCTGGCACAGTTCCCTTGCTGTTTGCCGCCTCTTTTTGGAAGATCTCTTTGGTCGATCTCGCGAGGTCCGACCAGCTTGTCCGGCCCTGTTGGAGTTTTGAGATGACTTGACCTGATCATGGCGGCCCAGCCTTCGACTCCCGGTCAAGCGCCGGGAATGTCCATCTTTGGCGGTCCAACATCTCATGCTCCTCCACAGACGCAGCCATCTCAAGCCTCCACCGGTTTGGTCGCAACAAGCACGCAGTCGCTCGGTGCTGCGATATCTGCCTCGGATACTTCCTCTTCCAACAACACCATCAACAACAACAACACCTACATCATGCCAAACTCTCCAGCCAGGACTCGACCTACCGCCGATGGCTATCGTCCCAAGATCACGCGTACTTTGGGCCAGCGTCCAGCTTGTTTGGTCAACGCTTCTGTTACATACTGCGGCAACAATCAGATTTTTGCCTTTGGTGGTTTTGACCAGTACACTGACGAGGTCTATAACCACGTCCTACGATTGGATCTCGCAAGCCATCAGTGGAGCTTGGTGGACAATTACGGAGATATTCCCGGGGTGCGAATGGGTGGGTAAATGGGGATGAACCATCACCATCCAATCCAGTCAAGTCATTTCCTTTATGGCTAACTTTTTTTTTATGACTCGAATTATTACAGGACACACGGCCACTTTGTACCAGGGAAATAAACTGCTAGTTTTTGGTGGAGAGAATGAACATCGCACGTATTTGTCCGACCTCATCGTATTCGACCTCAAGTCGGCACATTGGACCCAGCCACAAGTCTCCGGGCCGATTCCCAAAGGTCGAGCTAGACATGCCGCGGTCTTGCACGAAGACAAACTTTTCATCATTGGTGGTATCACGGGGCAAAATAACTACGTTCTGGACGATATCTGCTATCTCGATCTCAAAACTTTCACGTGGTCCAAGGCATGGCGGTTCGTCGGACGGTTCGACCATTCAGCATATTTCTGGAATGATCGAATCTGGGTTTTTGGCGGGCTGAGCGAGGACATGGACAAAATTAGTGACCTGTGCTGGCTCGATTTGAAAGGATGTCCCGAGTTTGATTCGCGTCCTCAGATGGGCATGTTTGATCGAAATGCCCTTGTGAGCAGAGCCAGTGGCTCTCCCCGTCCTCCATACACCATGGCATCTGCGCCCGTGGTGGGATCCTCTGGATATGCTGCCAACTCTCGGACGGCTCAGGTGAACACACCCTCCTTTCAGCTCAAATCCTATGCGCCCATGGCCCCAGGGTCCATATCTGCTGTCAAATTCATGTATGGACAATCGAATCCTTCTCAAGGATCGGGGATTCACTATCACCAGTATTCGTCAGGTATGCTGCTGGATTTTGTCACTCCAGCGGCTACCATCACATCGAGGGAATGCTCCTTGTCAGCTCTAGATCTAAACACTCTGCGGTGGCAGAAACTGGCGGAGGGTCGCGAGATTTTCAAAGCAGGGTATCGATGGCACTACTGCACAATGAATGAGGACGGAACCAAAGCATGGCTACTGGGATGTCCAACTGACCCTGCTTCCGCCGATATGGGTCCAAACGGCTATGAAGAGTACCTCAGGTAAGGAAACATCAGGCTCCATGTCTAATGAAGTGTGCAAAAAAAAAAAAGAGTTGTTGGTGCGTAGTTGCTAACATTACATTATGCGTAGCGACATCATGGAAATTGATCTCCGGAGATATGGCTTCCTAGGAACTCATATGACGTCAGAGCTTCGAACAGAATCTAGGCCTTCGGCTCTCGCCAGGGCCACGGATGAGCCATCTCAAGGTCTGGGCGCTGATCTTGCCAAGGTCTTCAACAAGCCGCCAGAATCCGGTAGTGGTACCGACTTTATTATCACAGCTCTTGCAGAGGAATCAGATGAAGAAGATGCACTAAGCGGCGGATTGCCTCGGCTAGAGTCATCCACCCGCGATCAGGATTGGCTTGCCTCGGATGCGCCCACCTCTCAACCAATCCATGTACATAAACTTATTCTGCAGGCGCGCTGGCCGCATTTCGCACGACTGTACAACTCGCAGATGGCGGAATTTCATACCAAGAAGATGCACATACCCGAGCCTTATTCGGTTGTCAAGGCGTTCCTGCTGTACCTGTACACTGATAGCATCCACGGGACGTCTGAAGCCGACAGCGACGCCACCACAGATCTTTCGGATGTGGCTGGCTTGCTCGTCATGTCCAACCTCTACAATCTTCAGCACCTTAGGCTCCTCTGCGTTAATCGCCTCGCCAAGGAACTCAATGTGGAAAATGCCTGTGTCATCTGGTACTGTTCTGGGCTAGCCAATGAAGACTGGCTGCGTAAGCGTGCCGCCTCGTATTGCATGACTCACTGGGGCCGCATTGTCCGCACCCAAGGTTTTCTTCGTCTCCCTCGCTCTGCGCTCGTTGACATCTCACAGGAGATTGACATGGAAGGACGTATTGTGGCTGGCGAAGAACTCGAATGGGGCGGCATGGGATCCCGATACGGCGACGGTGGCCGCAAGGAAAGCATCGGTAGCATTCAGGCTCATCTGGTGGAGTCTGAGGCTGACGACGATGAGGGCATGGAACTTAACTAGGAAGCCGTTTTCATTTTGTTCCTTTTTGCCTTTTCGTGTTCCTCGTCTTCTTCTTTTGTCCTTCTTTTTCTTTTTTTTTCTTTTTCTTTTTGCGCGTGCTTCTAGACCTCTGCTCACGAGTCATGGGTTTGATCTGGCTCTTCTTTCCCCTCTTCGCTCCATCTTGCATGTAGTACGAAATTACGACTTGGAATGTTCTTATGAGGGAGACGTCAGAAAAAGAGATGCAACATTGGACTATTACCTCTCGAAATTTTCTCTTCCTTTTCTTTATTTGTGTTTCTGCCCTCTTTTTTCCTTTTTCCTCTTCCCTTTCCTCGTTTGTTTCTATCTCCCGTTTCCCTTCTCTTTTGTTGTTCTCTTCCAACCACAAGCGCAGTCTTTTTCTTCCACATTAGTGCATTGCCGGTGTTGACTATGGTTGTCGATAATTTTCGTAAAAATAAAAGATCAGACGACACTATCTTGATTCATCTGCCTCCCTATTCTATATTATTGTTTCTTTTCTACTTCCGAAAGAAAAAATCAAGAGACGAATACATGAAATAATTATGCAACGAATAAAGAAACCGTCTTGTTATTCCCAGACTACACGATTATTACCTAGGCTGGTGACTGTCCAATACTTTTAAATAAATACACACATGGCCCTTTTTGTAGCAGCACAGTTGTTTATTCCCGAGGAGGCTGGCAGAGACATGTCCATGTCTCTGGGGTTCTTCTCTCGTTCTGCCACGTAGTCTCCTGTTTCTCTCATATTTACTTTTATTTACGGCTATATTTACTCCTGTGTTTACTCTTGCATTTACTGCTCTCTATCTTTTTTTTTTGTGAATATTTTTATATTCAATTCCAAGTCTCGTTTAATCTCCATCTGCACTTTAATGTATTTAAAAAGAAAATATCATTATTTTATCAGCCCCCTTTCCTCCATTCAGAACTCAATCTTTCTTTTATGTATTTAAAAAGAAGATAACATTGTTTTGTCGGCCCCCTATCCTCATAACCACCCCCATCACCTGCAAAAACTGCCCTGCCTGGTAGACCGCCAAAACAACAACAACAAACACAGACATCACCACATTCACCACATTCACCACATTCACCACATTCACCACATTCACCACATTCACCACATTCACCACATTCACCACATTCACCACATTCACCACATCCACCCACATAAAGTAAACCACCAGCGAACTTCAACGCACAAGCAAACCAGCCGGTGAGGGCACGCCATGCATGCAATCTATTCATCAATCAACGACGGACCATTTTCCGTGTCAAAGAACCATCCCCCTAACCGCCTTCCCTGTTTTTTTTTTTCCTTTTATAATTTTGTGTTTTCTCTATGACATACTAAGGAGGAGAGACGAAAGAAATTCACTTAACCACCATTATTCCTCCAGTGTCTTTTTCTTTACAAGCCAGTGTCTTTTTCTCCTTGTAAAGAAAAAAGCCAAAAAAAAAGAAAGGAAGAACAGACACCTTTTTTTAGCGCACAAACAGGACAAGAATAAAACCGCAAAAAGATCTGGTATGAAGAATCCGGAATCAATTTCTGTTGTGTTGATAAAGCTAGGCGGTCACCGCCAGTGCTTGCACGGAATATAGCAAAGCGGACAAAAGAAAAAAAGCCACAAAAACGCAAATAGACATGATAAAAAAAGGACAACGTTGCGCAAACACTCAGGTGAGATGAAAAAGAACATCACGACCTAGTCCAAGTATGACCGTTGAACCGCCTTAGAAATCACTACTCGTAACTGTTCATACACAAGGCGTGCGCCAGACGTGTCTTGCAAGTGAATTCGTCAAAAGAGTCTCATTTCACCATCAATGCAGAGTAGGGTCGTTCGCATTAATGCGACAATGGCCAAAAACAGTGGGCCGAAATCGCGGGTCCAGCTTGACAGAAAACGTCAAAAAACATCCAACATCTTCATCAAAATTAGCATAAGCGGATGAACCGCGTGATGGGGGTATCGTAGTAAATAGGGTTCGACTAAATTTAGCCGCCCTCTGGGAGGGAAAAAAAAAAACAAAAAGTGTCCTCTCTTTTGAGCGACTGGCGCATGATTGGCGGTCTTTCCGTGCCCTGAAGAAAGCGAGCAGGGGCGAGCTTAGAAAGTCGCAAGATCGGTCGGAGCGTCTACTCATGACAGGACGAATTGAGTGGCGAGAAACATGTGATGGACGTTGACGACTGCAGTCTGCTTCGACTCCGGTACCAGATGCAATATGAACACCATCGCAATGCACCAATAAGGCTTTGATCCGAGAATATAATGCAACGAGTATTTCAAGAGAGGGAGAAAAGACGAGAAAAACTTGTTGACAGTCCAGAGTCCCACAATCAAGTCCTTCAACAGATGGACAAGTAGAAGCTGTCGAGCTGTCGCCGGCACGTTGATGACCAGCGCCGGATGAGTAGGCCAAAAGTTATTATTTATTATTTTTCGTGTCAAGACAAAATTTCGTAATCATCAAGATGTCATCAAGATGACCTTGAGTTGGTCCTGCCTGCTACAAGTGCATGAAGCCGTCGGGACGACCACGGTGCAGAGCAGTCAAGGTCCTTGCCTTGTCCTGTCGCCCTATTGCATCATTAAATGTTCTCCGATGCCAGGTAAAGTCAGGCCTGCGGCAAGAGCGTGCAGTTTGAATTCGGGGTTGCAAGGTAATGAGTGTGATTTATGCTGCAGAGGACAGGAACGTTAGATGAGAAACTTGGACAGAAAGAAAGGAGAAGGGGCGCTTTGGATGTAAACCCAGACGCACATATTTTAAACCATTCAAGTTCTTGTAACGCTTGCCGCACGTGTCACAATTGAACGGTTTTTCTTTTTCCATTCCCAGGGTGCCAGGGTATGGCGCGCTCGTCTCGGGGTTGACGATTGAAAAGGTTCCGTCGCCGTTCTCGTGCAACTGCTGAGACTGGTGTCCGTGCATTTTGTGATACCTGATTTTCAGAACTCGTGGTTAGTCATCATATACCTAATATGGATGTGGGTGTTCATTGACATTTCAGTTGGGTCTGAAATGAGAGACGACATACTTTAATCCGTTTTGATTCTTGTAGGCTTTCTCACAGCCAATGACTGGGCATTTGAAGGGCTTGTGCTCTTCTGTCATCATTATATTCTGTAGCTGTTGCAACAAAGCCTTGTTGGCGTCAAGATCGGCAAATTGGCCGTGGGTGAGGCCGAGCGAAGCAAGTTGAGCCTGTACTGATCCTTTGCCTAGTTGAAAGGCGCCTCCTGGACTGAAAAGATGCTTTCCTGGGTCGTCTATGCAGAAGTTGGAGCCTTGGTTGCCGTTGGCAAAGCCGCCATCACCGAGATCGGTCGCATTTCCGCCACCCATAGGCATCGCGGGAAGATCCTCATCCATTTCATCCATGCCTCGGCCTGGCTGGACGTTCTGCTGTTGGGGCATCTGCTGTGCAGTCGCCAGAGTTGGTGTGTTGACAGAGGAGACGGTGGGATTGTTCTGAAGCCCAAAGTTCGCAGCTGCGGGGGTAGGAGGCTGCGACGTTCGTAGCCCTTGTGTTATTCCCGACGTGTTCATGCTGAGTTGAGGTCGTTGTTGCTGACCGAACATCTGTCTTGTTTGGTGCATCTTGTTGCTGTCATCGAGCTCCATGGCTCCGACCGCTTCATCCATCTCCATGTCTGCCACGGCATCCATTTCGTCGCTAATATTGTTAGTGAGACCGGGATTCATCTGGCCACCATTGATGCCTCCGGTCTGCAAGGCGCCCATGACCAGTCCCCCGGCACCAGGGGACAGACGATGCCCATTTTGGCCAGGAGACTGCCCAACGCCGGCATGGCCAGAGCCAGAGCCAGAGGGGGTTGTCCTTGAGCTCGACATATTTGACGCCCCTGGCATACCAAACTGAGAAAAGGCGTTGTGTCGTGAGGAGCTCGGGCTTGACTGAGTATGTGCCTCCTCGTAATGTTGAAGCAGATCATGGAGATTAGGTAGTATCTTTTCACAGCATGTGAAGTCTTTCATAAAATTCGCCTCTAGCTTTGGCAGATACGACGACGAGTGAAAGGATGAGGACTGGGGAATGCCGCCAAAGGGATTTGGCGAACCGCTGTGCATCATGACACTAGATGTTGTGATTCCAGTCAGTAAGGACCAACTGCAGAGCATGCAGAGCATGCAAAGCACAGGACTGGACGGGACATGGATTGGGCTCAAGGAGGGCAAGGAATCTCAGCCCCCATTGATCAATGAGCTATGAGGGACATGAGGGACATGAGGGGAAAAGAGATGGGTGCAGCAGCCGTTCACGCAGGTCCGAGGGGATTGTGACAGTCCGAACTCGGCATAGAAATGGACGACAGCATCCAACTATGGACAGCTGGTGCTGGTGCGAGGGCTGCCAGGAAGCAGAAGGCTGAAACTGACAACAGAGTGCAGTCCCGTCACCGCTGTGAGGCGAATCTGGTGATGAGGAGGCAGACGGGAAGAGGGAAATAACGGCTGCGAGGCCGTGAATAAGGGAAGACGGGAATCCCGTCATCGTAATGAACTTACTCGTCACGAACGAAACTGCCAAGGGACATGCCACCCCAACTCAGGCCACCACCCATCAGGCTACCGGCAAGCGACTCTCTGCGGTGTCGGTTGACGGGTTCACGGTTCTGGTTGTTGACGGATATGGGCTTGGGCCCGGCGCTCACAAACGAGTTCTGGCGGCCGCGGGTCATGGCCGCGTCGAGGCCGGCTGCGTTCATGGTAGAAGTCTCGCAACCGACACGATCAGCAGCGGCGATGTGGTGATGAGACGTGTGCGTGGCCAGCTGGTTCTCGGAGACGCACGGGGAGAATAGTTGTTGGTGGGTGGGAGAATCGGTGAAGAGCGATCCAGACGGCTCAGGGTAATCGATGGCGGTCGCAAACGAGACGTGAGAGGGAGAGGCGGGAGAGGTGAGGGAGTTGAGAGAGCTGAGAGGTGTGAACGAGGTGTGAACGAGGTGAAGGTAGTAAACGCAGTGGACGTGGCCTTGGGAATGGGGGATCGTGGGAAGGGAAAGTCGGGAGGAGTTGCTGGCTGAGGCGACGGCGTCTGTGACTGCGTCTGTGACTGCGACGGCGACTGCGACTGAGAGTGAGAGGACGGCGGCAGTGAAGGGCTGGCAGTGGTGGGTGAGGTAAGCAAGGCGGGAGGGCCAGCGGAGGCAGCAGAGGCAGCAGAGGCAGCAGAGACTGGACAGGGGGCAGGGCCGGGTATTAAGTGGGCGCCAGCAGGTGGACTGCGTGGAATAATAATCAAGGGTCGCTGCGTAAAGGGAGCGGCGGCGGCCATTATTGGGTCTGGTCAAGACTTCAATGTCTGGTCTGCTTCTTTATAAGTCAGTGCCAGGCGGGACCGGCAGGGCGCATACAGCCTAGCCAGAGCACTGGAACAGGCTTTTGGCGGTGGCGCTGTGCTGGCGCGTTTCTGGCGCTTTTCCTGGCGCTCTGCTGGGGCGGGCGCGGGGACTAGCAGATGTCTGTACGCCCTGCGTGTCTCGTATGTCGTGCCTGGTAGTGCCTGTTCTGTACGTGCTTTAAGTAGGTACCTAGGTAAGAGCCCGTGTCGTGCCGGATCGTCTGTCACTTGTGCCTGCCGTTCAATGTTGTGCCCGCCAGTGACAGACTAAGTAAAGTAAAAGAAGTAGGTACTTGGTTCGTACAGTCCAGAGAGACCAATTCGCTTCATGTCTGGTCTCGACAAATGGATAAATGGGCTGCTGGCGGTGTGCTCAGATATACCCGACCAGTTAAACAGGCTCCAGCTTTGAGAAGAGAGCTCTATACATTGTACCTAGTGGCTGTATGCGTGCATACTTGCGAGAGCGAATAAATAATAATAAATGGCTCCCTCTCTTTTTTGGTTTGTTTTTAAGTTGACGGGCGCAATAAAGGTTCGGCTGGCCCCTGGTGGTGCATGACCTCGTGGCAATACTGGCGCAAGCCGCGGCTGTGTCACAGGCGCACGCCTTTCTTTACTTGACCAGGTTGGTGTCCGCCATTCCGAGAAATGCCATGGCTCTGGTCCTCTGTCCTCTGTCCTCTGTCCTCTGTCCTCTGGTCGTCTCGTCGTCTCCTCCTCTCTTCCTCTCCTCCCCTCCTGCCCTCCTCGACGATGTCGACAAGGGCCCGTCATCAAACATGGCAGCCGGCGAGTCAGGCCCGGCCCCAACTCCCCAACTCTGGAAGCCTGCCACTCGCTGTGTGGGGAATGGCCGCCACGCCACAGATCAGGCAACTGGGGTCCTGCGCTCTTGAATGGCTGGCGTCAAATCGTGATTATGCGCCACAGGGCAGCTGGCGATCACGTCGTGCTGCTTGCAATGCCCAATTCGGCGGCAGTCGCTGCCTGCTGATGGTGCATTCGTTCAAGGGGCCCCAGATGCCTGTCGCAGGCTGTCGCGGGGCCTGTCTTTCGCCGTGGCCTGATTGACAGGCCCTGGGATCGACGGGCCCGCCTCATATCCGTCTCATGTCCTCCCATGCAATATGCCAATATGCCCTGGGAAAGAGCCGCCGTCGTCGTCACGCCGCCTCTGCCTGCCTCGGTGTCTCGACAGTGGACAGGCCATGGCTCTTTCCTTCTGCCCCGGCCGTTCGTTCCTGCCATTCCTGTCATTCGTGCAAAGCTCCACATCTGACGGACCAGACGACACTACTTTGTCCCATCAGTCAGTGATTCATCTCCCGGCAACATGGCCAGGCCATCCATATCAGCCTCCATATCAGCCTTCTGATCTGGGCTGTCTTGAGCCGGGCGTGACGACAGCTTGTCCATCTTCTTGACTCTCGCCTACCCCCAATAATAACACCAACATTGGCCAGTACTTATGCAGGTGGGGTCAACGTGATCAAAGTCGCCAGTGCCTCCCTCGCCTTCACCAATGATGAATGGATGAGCTTGTGTCCAGAATCATCCTCAACAGCTTCGCTCAGCGCTAGGTTCTGTTATTCCTTTTTCTTGGTTGCCGCCTATTTCCGCGTCCAAAATGTCGATTTCCCACTAGCGCCATATTGCAATGGTGAAGCGGTGAGTAGTAGTCCGGCCTTGTCCTTGCTTGATCAACGAACAACGACACGAGATGGACAAATAGCCGCACTCGCTGGGCATTCAAACAGCTACAGGTTGGTATCTCTTATTACAAGAAGAAACAAAATAAATAAAATAAAAACTGTCATTGATCTGATTGTTCCAGTGCAGGAAGTGCATGCCATACGAAGCGTCCTATCTCTGCGGAAAATATGGTCGAAAATCACATACATATGTATGTATGTTTGCACTATTCACGATTTAATACAAGTATGTCATATGGAAAGTCATTGTCAAACAAGGCGCGACGTTTCTATCTACAAGCATGCATTTACCGCAACGCCACCTTCCACCTTCACTTCCGTGTCAACATCCGAGTTCTCAACAGTATGTAGGCGTGCTGATAATGTCACCGCCCTCCGTTATTAGCTTGGATTGTCTCACGGTAGTAGCCGGGCTCGCATAGATGCCCAGATGCCAGATGCCAGATGCCAGACATGACATGCCAGACTTGAACAAGGTTCACAATTTGGGTCATACTTCCAGGCATAAGCGACTATCGGTAGCACCATGGAGCCTCGAGGGAAATATCCCCAGACCATGTCAGTCCCATGCGATTGCACTTCAATTCTTGGCCTCGCGCTCGCGCCGTGCTGGATCCATCTCTGTAAGCAGCGTGACAGACATCACAATTGTTAGATGGGCCATGGTGAGAATCTGTCACCACCTTTGATACGCTTTGCAAGAAAAGGTTGCAACCATTCTCGCGGCGCCCAACAATCAGACAAGAAACAGACGCATGGACTCTTGTATGAGCGGTAGCTGATCAACAGACTCGCAGTGGGGGGCATGAGCCCACCCCGAGTCAGATCCTTGGCAAGAGCTGTCCAGGCATTCATTATTTCACCAGCACGTTTGCAAAGCATTCGTTGGGAATTTGACTACCACTTAAGCCCTTAGAAGTTAGGATGCGAATGCGACGTGCTAGTCAACAAACTTCGTTCTAGATTCTAGACAATAGCCGTCTATTTCCCCTGATGAGTGCAGCATCGAATTGGATCCATGCCGCTGACGACGATGGTTATGCTGCGAGGCGACGGCATGGCTGCGGGGTGGTGGTGACACAGCTACATAACATACTTACACACATACATATGGGCTCAGGTAACTCCAAACATTCCGCCTTACAATTTTGATGCAAAAAGTTTCGGAAATACTTACGGCCCACTGTAGCATCAGGCGGTCGTAGTGCTCTCTCTTCACATTCTCGAGTACCCGCAGCTGCTGCATTCAGGATCTCGTCACGGTCGCAGTCGTGGTGGAGGCTCCAGGGGGACTTCTCTAGCACCAGACTAGAAACAATTGGCACATTGTCCAAGGGGACCCGCCAAATGGAAGGTATGGATCTGTTCCAGAGCGTGCAATGCCAGTTCCGTGCTCTACTAGACTCCTATTCTTCGCTACACACGAGCCGAACAATTAGGACACAAACGGGGAAATTTCCAAGACTACGTCAATACCGATTGGACGACATCGGGCTCGACTTAACCGACAGGCCCAATGCTGCCGAGAGGGCATGCTGGACTCCATGCTGGACTCCATGCTGGACGGCCCGGCACTGTCTGAGACGGAGGATTCAAGCCCGGCCCAACAAGGAGTCCAAGGACCAAATCACAGTGGGACAGTTGGCTAGGTACCCCCGTGAGCTTGGGCTCAGACCTCGAGTGTCATTTGAAATGACAAGTTGACGAAAGAAAGACCAGACTGCTTTCAAATCTCCCCTCTGCACGCGCCACATTGCATTGGCATCCTGACAATAGAAGCGGCGCCATCTCCAACCTTAGACAATACCGACCCCATTTGGCGACGATTCGACCCGGACCCAAGCCAAGCGCCTTGATTAGCGGGACTCAGGTGATGATGGCTGGATGGTGCCTTGGGGGCGCTCTGGGACCCTGAGACCCTTGCGACATCCAAGAATGGTATTGATGTGTTTTAAAATAGCGACACCAATGACATGCTAGAGATGCGATGGACCGTGTCTGCCCGATGCGCAAGGCCTGGTGGTAAATTATCTCTCGCTCTGTCTATTTTTTCCTTATCTTTTTTTCTAAACCCACCATGGTATACATCCTGTTTGAGAATTGGTGTTGTTACGCTCGTCTGAACCTCGTCAACTGCGTTTGCGAACCCTCTCGTTTGGGTACGCAAAAAGAGAGAAAAAAGGGGGGCCCTGAAATTGGAGACGCGCTTCCTGGGATGGCTGGGATATTAGCCCATGCCTCTTTGGCTTTGGCGGATGTGGGCCCCGGAAGAGTGCTGGGTAAATTCGGAAGCGTGTCACGTCTGAGTCTGAGTGAAGACCACGGAATTACTCGAATACCAATTCCGCACGACGGACGGCGGGAGGGTCCGGAAAAAGAAAAGACCGACGCGTGGATGGAGGGGCTGGGGCTTGCGAGGCTTGCGAGGCTTGACAAGGCTCTTTAGACCTCATGGAAGCACACGTGGGAATCCTGTATCGTGTGACATTTTAGTGCAATCAATGGAAACGTGTTGATGCCAAAAGCGCGAAACTCAAACGATGGCCGTGGAAAAACTTTGAGCATCTCAAACGGAGTCGCGCGGAAGTAGACAATCAGGCATTCTTCGTATCGCGAGTGCCGCCGCTGGAGAAAGAATGAATGAACGAGTCAATGAATGAATGAGAGAATGAATACCCGATACCCGGGATTATGGCCTGCGCCACACTGACATCATGCCGAGCCATCTCCGGGCTGCGGATCTCAGGGAAGCGTTGACGACGCGCCAAAGAACATGTACTTTACACATGTACTTGCAAACACAACAGCATCCTCAATCAGCCAGCTCGAGAAGTGCCAGCTCGAGAGGTGCCAGCTGACAGTCTACTTGATCGTCAGCATAAGTTTCAAAGTTTCACAGATAGAATAACGTGAAACAGCAAAAGCAGCTTGGAAATCCATGCATTCACGCAAAGCCAAGCTCTGGTGGGCCCCACCCCCATCGCCCGATTCGGCCCTCAGCCGCCGTCATACGATTGCGGCCCGGATCATTCTTCATTGCTGGGCCGGCATGAGGGGTTTTGCGTCGCAGCAGTTGGCAAGAAAAGACTTGGGACTTTGAAATGCTCTTCTTCTTTTGCTTCCTTCCTTGTCCTAATTTTTTATTATTATTTTTCTACTTCTCCGCGCCACGCTAAACGACTACCCAGAAGAACAAAAAAAAGAAAGAAAGAAAGAAAGCACAGTCAAGTATCTGTCTCTCCGTTGGTTGGACCCAGCCCCACCTGACGGCACACCACCACAGCACAGCGCAGAGAAAGTCTCGGCTCGGAAAACGTCAACACGTCATCGAAAAAATCATCATCTCATACACCACATACCTACCTCGATAACCCGTCGTCATACGCGCACGGGCAACCCTCGCTGGTCCTCGTTGTCGACAACCCTCATTTTGCCAGTTCCGAACCCCCCCCTTCCCGTCCCGCGTCCCGGCCCGCCAGTCTCTTCATCTCACCAGACCCCATCACGCTCCTCCCCTCGCGCCTCCCCCGAAAATGAAGGTCGTCAGCCAGGAAGAAGAACAAGCCCACTTCAACGAGGTCTTACGCGGCGGCCTCCTCGGCGGCTCAGCCGGTCTAGCCGTCGGCCTGGGCGGCGTGTTGCTCGCCTCGCGCCGCTACCCAGCCTTCCGCAGCCTGACCATCCCCTTCCGCGCCTTCCTCGTCACCTCGACCGGCACCTTTGCCGGCATCGTCAACGCCGAGCACTACTCCAACACTTTCCAGCGCCAAAACGACCCCGGCTACGGCTACCAGGATGCCACCCACCGCGCAATGCAGCTGGCCCGCGAAAACGAGTCCACCTACCAGCGCTTCCTGGAATGGGGCCGCCAGAACCGCTACTCCATCGTCTTCACCTCCTGGATGGCCAGCATGGCCGTCGCGCTGGCCATCGTGGGCCGCTCCCCCATGAGCACCTCGCAGAAGCTGGTCCAGGCCAGGATGTACGCCCAGGCCTTGACCCTCGCGGTGCTGGTCGTGACGGCTGTGTTTGAGGTCAGCGACGCGCAGCGCGGTAGCGGCCGATGGCAGACGGTCATGGTGCTGGATCCGAATGATCCTGAGCACAAGCACCTGATTGAGAAGAAGATTCACAAGGAGGAGTATGAGGGGCAGGATCTATGGAAAGGTAATGGTTTTACGTCTTCCTTTCCTTTTTTTTTTCTCTTTTTTTAAGAGAAAGAAAGAAACTTCCCTTAGTCAACCCTTCACAAATCAGACTTTTTTTTTTTTTGATCGCATCACACTAACTTTAACGTGCACCTTTTACCAAAAACAGACATGGTTGAAGCCGAAGAGCGCCGCTTGGCAGCCACCAAGAAGCACGCCGACACCAAGGCCTAATTCCTCGTGCTACTGAAAAAATAAAACACGAAAGAAGAAGAAGAAAAAGGACCAAAACAGCACGATTTTATTTCCAAGACACAGATATTTTTCTGTGTCCCCTCGCTGTCTCACCCTCCATGAAACTCGAATGCCATGTACTACAAATCCCCGACACATTACGCATACACCATCTCGCCACTCTACATGCCTCTCTCTCTCTCTTCTCTCTCTTCCTCTCTCTCATGCGCCCCGTTGTCGCAAAACCCAGAACCGTCGTAGCCCGGCCGCACATTCTATCATCTTGTTTTCGTGCCGGGGGTTTTTTTTTTTTTTCAGGAGTTTTGTTGCCAGATGCACTTACTTTATTTCAAGACTGCTAGTGGCATATATTGGGGGGGTGCTGCTGCCACCAGGAGACACTTTTGGCATAGCGCTGGTTAGAACTGTACATACTATGTCGTGCATGTATGATATATTACGGGTGGGCGGGCAATTCTGCTTGGTGGGGCGATCAAGAAGATGGCAAGTTTGAAGAATGAAATCACTAGGGCCGTTTTAGGTCCGGCTTTCCTTTTTCTTTTTTCCTTTTTCCTTTTCCTTTTTTATTTTCACACACATTTTTTTTTAGAAGCTTGCTACCGAGTTCCATGGTCCAGATGCTCCATGGTCCAGACTCATCACATGCGTCTCTTAATACTCATGAGGCATCAGTTTAGCACACAACATTGTCACATTCCGCTTCCTTCCTTGGTATCTACCCATATGTACCGTGATGCTGCATATTCATGCCACCCATATCAAGCAACAAAGACCGCTTTTTTCGTCTCCCGTCCCCATTTTCGTTTCGTCAGATAAAACAATGCGGCTACAGTCTTGCGCCTGCTCCTGCTGATTTCATGCCTCATAAACAGCCCATACACACAAAGTCTAACGACAAGGAAGAAAAAAAAAAAAAAAAAAATGCCATGAAAAAGGAAGACATGAGAAAAAATGAACCCAAGGCAAACCGCTGTCCGCAGAACGAGGGCAGCAGAGCACAATGATCTAAATATCCAAACGCAACATAGAACTCAAACAAAATTCGTCTCGCACCGTTTTTTTTATTCGTACTGTTCAAGTCCTCTCTCATTTTGACTTGCCCAGAATAATCTCCTTTAGCTTGGTAATCTCGCCGCTATGCTCGCACATATCTCGGAATATGCCGCCCTTCTTGCCCCATAACTCACGGGGGCTTCCAAACTCTGCAACGGTGCCTTCGCTGAGCACGAGAATCCGGTCAAAGTCGGCAATGGTGCTCAGCCTATGTGCAATGACAATCAAGGTGCTATCAGTGAATTGCTCGCGAATGCTGCGTTGAATAAGAGCATCTGTCGCCATATCCACAGCAGAAGTAGCTTCGTCTAGAACCATGATCTTGGGTCGTGAAACAATGGCTCGTGCAATGCAGAGAAGCTGACGTTGGCCCTGCGACAGGTTACCGCCAGACTCTGAGATGCCACTCGACAAGTCTTGGAAGATGTTGGCGTTGTTGGGAGCCGTAATCGACCCCGCAACTGATGACGGCTCATCCGCAGGTGTTACTGGTCTAGATTCGACGAGGTGCACTCGAGAGAGGCAATCGTTGAGCTCCTCGTCGGTGTGGTCATCGAAAGGATCCAGGTTGGCGCGAATCGTGCCAGAAAATAGCACCGGGTCCTGCGGGATAATCGCCAGCCGAGACCGCAAATCATGGAGACGGATTTTGGATATGTCGATCCCGTCAATCTTGACTTGGCCAGACCGGGCTTCAAGAAATCGAAACAGAGCCAGCGTCAGCGACGATTTGCCTGCTCCGGTACGACCGATGACGCCGATTCGCTCATTGTTCTTCACATCAAACGAAACACCCCTGAGAACTGGTGGCAGATCGTCCGAGTAACCCACGACCAGGTCCTTGACCTCCATGTTGCCTGTGGCCGGCCATGCTGCTGGGGGTATCTCACCACCTAGGTCTTCTGTTTCGACCTCGGCGTATTCAATGACTCGCTCAGCCGCATTCATGTCGAGTTCCAGGGCTGCATATCCTCGGATGGCCATGAGCATATTGTCGGAAAAGTCCAGCGCAAAGGACAACGTGAAGCCTGCCAGGGCGGCATCGACAAACGACGAACCAACCACAATGATGCCAACCACAGTCGTGAAGACCGAGCCAATCAAGGCCATGCGAAATCCCAGCCAACGATTGAGACTCCAGTTGTGCACCGAAATGGTTACCCAGATGTCGAGGAGGTCGTGCATTCTTTCAACATATACTTGTGTTTTCTGGAACGCTCGCACGGTTGGCACGCCGGCCAAGGACGAGTTGTAGAGCTCGAACACGGGGGATTTGGCATTGCTCTCCAATCGCTTCACGGGTCGCGCACCAGCCAGGAATTCGATCGCCACATAGGCACCGGCAGCAAACAAGACAAGAGCCAAGGGGATCATCAGGTTGGAGACCAATAGCGCAGCCACGCATACGCCCAAGAGGCCCAAGACGTGCCAGACCATGTACCCCAGGTCCATCGTGATCTTGTTGTCAATGATGTCGAAGTCGGCTGTCAGCCTATTGAGCACTCGACCGACTGGAACAGTATCGAGCCAACGCAGAGGAGTTCGCATGATCGTGAAAAGAATCCTGCGGAACAGAGTTCTGGCAGCCTTGATACTCATGATGAAGGACCAGATAAAACGTAAAGTACCGATGATGCCGCTGGCAGCTGCAATCGCAATGTAGATCCACAGATAGTAGGAGAGGCCATGCTCAGACTGGCTCGAAGCCATAATGCGCGATGTGGTCATGGCCGAGTGCAGAGTGCTATGTTGATAAGACAGGCCGTACGCCAAGCCATGCTCGCGAAAGGATGCACCAGCAGCAGACGTCGCCGCAAACTCCGAAGCGCCGGTCCAGATGCGCACCCACCAGTTGCGCCCGAGATTTCCTGCTTCAAACGCGACAAACAACAATGCGCAGACACCCCAGAAGAACCAACCACCACTGCTGCTGAGAAACGAGCCGTATACATGTGTTTTGACCTTGCCCTTTTCGCGCGTCTCGTCCTCGACAAACTTCTTGGCTGTCTTGGATGGAATCTTGTGCAAAGTATTCGCCGCACCTTCTTCCACGTCATCTACCTCTTCTATCGCATCGTCCGGATGAATTTCCTGCTCTTGACTTTCTTGTTCGTGCCTCTTGATCAAGTCGAGGGTACCGTCCTCAGCCAAGTCCGACGTAAGACCAGAATGCAAAATAGTACCCTCCCCAAGTTCAACAAGATATTTTGTCGCAGGTTCGACCAATGCGACATGGTGAGTAACCAAGATTCTGGTTCTCCCCTTGCAAATGGGTCCGGCGATGCACTTTTCGAAAATTTGACGTCCCACATGCGCGTCCACAGCGCTGAAGATGTCGTCCATGATGAGTATTTCTGCCCGCGAGTAGATAGCTCGAGCAAGAGTGAGTCGCCATTTCTGACCACCACTGAGGTTGATTCCATTAGCACCAAGCTCTGTCTGATCGCCATCAGTCAATATCTCAAGGTCCTTTTTCAAGGCGCAGACGTCAAGAACGGCGTCGTAGCGTTGCTGTAGAAAGGGCAATCCAAACAGAATATTGTCACGAAGAGAAGCGCTTTCAAGCCAGGGACTCTGCCCAACATAAGCTACAGCCCCGGGAAGAATCCAATTCCCAGGGTGTGCCTTTCCATCATGACGATCGAGCGGCGACGCAGTTGGTGGCACAAATATCGTGCCCTCAATTAAATCAGACTCTCCCAGCAGAGCATTGAGCAACAAACTCTTTCCGGCGCCGGTTTTACCTGAAATTACAGATAGCTCTCCGGCTGGAAATGACAGGCTGATGTTGTTCAGAGTAAATCGCTCCTCTCCAGAAACCTGGTCATCGACAGGCCAAGCAATGGTGGCATTATCAAAAGCCACGTCGCGGCCTTCTGTCAGCGTCCTTTCTATCTCCGGGCCTTTGAGGTACTTGTCAATACGCCTAATAGACACCAGTGTATCGATACCGCCAGTGAGAAGTTCAGGTAGTGCTGATAAGGACATTTCCAAGCTCTTGAAGATTCCGATGCTCACAAACGCGACCGATGGAGCAAGATGACCATTCGTGATGGCATAGACAGCCAAGGATGTGGCAGCGAGAAGGATCGGGCTGGCAACCCAGGAGAAGAACAGAATGCTATCGGCTTTGAACACGTTCTTAAGAGAGGAGATTTCAACCTCCCTCATCTCAAGAATCTTCTTCTCCCATTGACTTTCAAGGGCCGAGAACTTGATTTGACGCATACCTAACAAGGCTTCATTTACCACAGCCAACTTCTTGTCTCGGTTTTTCATTAGTTTTGTCTCGGCTTTGAGATAAAATTTCGCAGCAATCGTATTGACCGGTAGAACAAATGACCATGCTAAAATGCCAGCACCAAATGGGATCCAGCCGATGAGTTTGACGAGGTAACCCGAATAGATCAGCAGTTTGCCAATGCTGCCGATGATAAAGACCTGCAGCATTGCGAAATCGGCAATGCGTTTTGCGTCCACGCCGACGAGATTCACAATGGCTTGCTTGGACTTCAAAACGCTGTCATCGTCATCGTCTTTTTCGTCCTTCTTTTCTTCTTTCCCTTCCCCGGAAGATTCGCTATCGATAGCTTTCTCGGCGGATTTGACGTTCTTTCGGCGGAGCGACTTTTCAAATACCAAAGCAGAGAGTTGTCCTCTAACGGGAGCAAACAGCTTGGAGATAGAGAACCACAAAATCCAGCCGTCCACCCACTGTGGCCGCGGTCAGCTAGCTTCATTTCCAGCTGAGCATCTCGGTGAAAATGCTGCGCGAAGCGATGTTGATAGCTTACCTGTTCACCCAGAGTAAAAAGACCCATGAGGAATACCAATCCCCAAAGCTCACGTGGCGCCTCCGTATCAGCATCCCGGTTCTCTAGCGACTGTACAAGCCGAAGCATGGTCCAGAAGGGGCCAATACCAATGATGCATCGAAAGACAATAACGAGCCACTGCAAAGCAAGACGCGCGCCATAAGCCTTGAGTAAGGATTGCAGCAAACCTCCCTGGTAGTTTGCCTTATTCCAGGCAGTAACGAGGCTCTCGGTTCGTACGGTATGATCAGGTCGCGGGATATCTTTGGGGTCGAGATCGCCTTTGCGCTTGGCAGTCTTTAGGATATCGCTTACCCAACTCCATGTGTATCGACTCAGAACTGAGTCCGTCCACTCATTATCAACCTTCTCTCCTTTGTAAAAGACTTCAGGCCGGCGGGGTAGAGTTATGCATGAAAAGAGCAGAGGAATCATGATGACAATATTGACGATGCGCACAATAAGCTGCGGGTTTTTCGTCGGAGATGCAAAGTTGCTGACGTAGCTGGCTTGCGCAATCGTGAGGATGGCGGTCATGATACTTGACAGGAACGCCCACAAGCCCAAATCGTGCGACTTGACGGGTGAGTGCTGCGCTTTGATGAAAATTGCTTGCAGAACGATGGCAGCCTTGCACAGACAACCATTAATGATTAGTATGCGCCTCATATGCACACAATTTCACAGTTGCCAGGAAGTCAAGGCAAATGTTGGAGATTTGAGACAACTTACCCAACAACCATTGGAAAGCCAATTCTCCAATACGATGCCATCGCCCAGAGGACGGAGGGTTGACAAGATGGTAACAGCGAGTGAAAGACCAAAGCCGACCAGCGCAGATATCAGAAGACAAAATTTGGGCTTCTTATTTGAGAAAGCTGCCATTGTTTCTGGCGTACTCTTGCCATCAACATCTTCATAAAAGTTGTCACGGGGTGTACGATCCCGAGCTTGAGCGAGCTGAGCGAAGAGAGACGGCAAGGTACTCAGACCGATGACTGCCAAACCTGCAGCACAGAGCGGCAGCAGTAATGGATCGGCCATGTTGGAGTTGAAAAACCAAGCTCCAGACCTCTAGCTGTTTTCTAAGCCAAAAAAAAAAGAATAGGAAAACAAGACGAGAAAAGAATCAACCAGAATTATTTACAGTCGGCTGTGTCCTAGGACAAGGCTGTCCCACGACAATCCTGCGACGGCACAAAGATGACCTGCCAACTCGTTCGAAATATGGTAGTGAAAGCGCGAGAATAGGTTGGCTGGATAGTGGATAAGTTGATGCACGCGCGACGACGCACAGAGCTCGATCCGGCGTGAAGCAGGTTGGAGCTGAAAACACTATAAGGGCCAGATTGAAGAAAAAATGAAGACATGAAGTCAAAGGCCCCAGAGAGCCACGACGCAGGAGGTTAAGTACAACGCAATGAGGGTTTTCAGACCGGGATAACAGAACCAGCTGCCTATCAGACCTGCATAAAGTACCCCAGGTGGATGGAACTACGAGGAGTCATCGCGCAATCTTAGTTCAGCCTAGGTCTTACTCCAGGGTTCGGTTGGTGGTTTTTCATCGTTGTCGAGCCTCAAGCGAAATAGCTAGCCACTTTGGGTATTGGGCGTTTGCTGGAGGCTGACATGACGGGCCAGGGGCCAGGAGGTGGTTCAAACATTGAGGCCGATAAGCGTTATACCGGGAGCCCGGCACATATACCAACCAGCTATAGATGAGGAAGGTCTGGTTCCTGGTCAGTTGGCACTGGGCAGATCCTCGAACCAATGTAGTGGGGTGGATGTGGAGGAGCGCAAACACATAATTCCTAGCAAAGAGTCAGCGTCCATCGTCATTCGGTTAGACCCAGAGTACCCTACCTCCTTAACTTAGGCACATCTCATCGGTATGAGTCACATCGCGTTTATTTCTGAAAGGATTGGATTCTCGCGGAGTCGCGGCAAAGGCACGAAGTCTGTCTTCAATGATGCAGAGGAATGGCGCTGACCCTGCATGTGTTAATTTAGGAAGGAGCTTGCGGTCCCGCTTGCCGTCGGTTGTGTGCGCTGCACCGTGTCCGCCACGCCATCTGCCATCTGCCATCCTCCATCCGCCATCCGCACTCATGCGCACTCATAATAGCCTCCAACGTCGTGAGAGAACGTTGAACCATCCGTGATTTCTGCGTGGACAAACATTACGTCAATATGCAACAGCCTAGCAAGCACAAACAAAAGAAAAGGTACTTGGTAGATTCCTCACACTTATTCGTTTTGACGCCTACTATAATTGGCATTTGTACTGTTCTGGAGTTTTGGATGGTGTGTTCGCAGTATGTTATCGTTTCTGTCAAGCTAAAACACTTGCTTTACATGACATGCATCCCGCTAACATTTATCTCATACGAACTGAGCTTGCACCCGAATCCTCCTGACTCATCGGAGGAGTCACTCAGTCAGTTCTAGCAATAATACCCTGCCGTGTGCTAAAGGACCACGTCACACTGGGTTAGTATCCAGTATCCAGCCACACCAAACTCCAACTTGACTCCAGACTCGGCCGCAGGTTGAAAGGGACGACGGAATCGACCACACGGGGATTTTGTTGTCTGGCATTTGAATTCCTGCTCAGCATCTGGTCATGGACTTTATATGAACGATTGGGTGGCTTAGGTACGTGGACTTCCTTGGTCAGAGCGCCGTCTCTTCCAATTCCGTCTCAGATGGACCAGAGAAGCATGGCCGAGCAAGCTGGCAGCGATTGTGGTGATTGGTCATTAAATCTTGCGGATCTTCCGCGCTTCCACAGACGGCCGGCTGCAACTGATGTGTATCATGTATATCTATCGTCTATCAGGGCACAGGGCAGGATCTCCTTCCATCATCCCATACATTTGAGCAACTACCCTAAACGTTTGATACCAGAGACGCCCGAACTTCCCTGTATATATGCGTACCTACACCACACTTCATAATATATGCATGTACATATGCAATGTCGAGACTTTATGTTAAGTTCAGCCGCAAGTGCAAGGCACGTGCAATACTAAAGTGAGCAACGAGGGATGCAGCACAGTGGTGAAAAAGTGCCGACTATCCGCGACAGAAAAATGACAGGACAAGATGAATGTCATTGACAGGGATAGACATCCTGTGCAGTGTGTACCAAGCTAGCGCGACACCAGCAATTTCCGGGCCCGATATCTGCAGCGTCTCACGTGCAGGTGGCGAGCCGTATGTGATGATGTTTCTGTGGGAGAATAAAAGGGGAGATGGACAGTGTTTTGACTTGGCGGTATCCGTGGTGTTGACCAATGATGCATTGTTAATGTCATTGCGAGTGCACAGATTGCCACTGTTGATACCACTCCCGGTCAGGTCCGATGCAGGCCAGCCGTACATTTGGTAGAGGTTGCTGATGTTGCTTGACGGATGATATGAAGAATTCTGAGGTGATGATATGCGGAGGCAAAACGCACACGTTCAACGGGCTACATGTAGCGGAGATTAGACTCGACGGGCTATGCCGCAATGTGAAGCTTGTTGCGTGTCAGCATTGATGTCAGCATTGATGTCTTGGTACCCTCTAGTGTATCTACTAGGTATCTAGTAGCAACACTCGAGTACCGATACCATTTTGTACCGCGTCACCGAGTGCATGGCAGAAGGTGACGGATCCGAACATGGCTGCAGAGTCATCGTGCCTGTTTGTCCGACTGTTTGTCTGATGCTGAGCGACGGCCGATGGGGGACTGAACAATGAGCAGGGAGTAATGATGAAAGTATGCAGGGCATTCATTCCAGCTGGGTGGCGGTTGACCAAAGCAGACCAGATGCATCAACAATGTTGCAGTTTGAGCGCACATGCATGACAGACGGACGAGACAGACGAGACAACACAGAGCCAGCCAGAGCCAGCCAGAGCCAGCCGGCCATCCTGAGCTGAACCGCAGGAGCCATCGTACGCCCACGCCTGCACCTGCGCCCACATTCACGTCCACGTCCTTCCTTGTCCTGGCGCGCGTCCGCCCAGCAGCCAGCCGCACGCAGGACGGTTATCGGGTTATGGGTCTGGTCTGGTTCAGCGTTATGCTTCCAGCTTCCAGCTTCCACTTCAACGGCCGTCCCTGTGCTTTGCTTTGTGCAATACCACCCTCCACCCTCCATCAGCTGCATCGTGCATACCTTACATACTTCCCTACATACATATGTATGTTTGTTCACACACACATATACGTGTAGTTACCTGGCAACTCTGAACACCTTCCGCCTTTTTGCCCCCCCTCAGCTTTCAACTCGTGTGCTGCGTCGTTCGCCCGCAAGCCATCCTGGGTATCGGCTCGAGTCGGAGCAGGCATCCGCCATTCAACGCCCACAAGTAGCTCTTCCCGCGGCCAGCATCGTGCATCCTCCCATCAGGAGGCCGCCTTTGCTGCCTGCTACTGCTACCTGCTACCTGCTACACCACCGCGGTCATCTAGGACATACATATGCACATAGCTGGCATCAATAACCGGCGTTTTCCTGATTTCACCCCCCCGTCCATCACCCGTCCATCACCCGTCGATCCCTCGTCAAAAAACACATAACTTGACAAGCTTCGACCAAACCACCCTTGACCTCAACCAACTCTCTCCATGCCACGCGATAGTCGTCCTCCCTGACAAGCGCCTCTGCCACAATGAAGGCCACGCCGCTCATCATCAATTGGCACGACCAAAATGCCCCCATCTACTCTGCTCACTTTGAACCATCCGGAAAGGGTCGTCTTGCCACCGCGGGTGGTGACAACCACGTTCGAATCTGGAAGCTCACCGCTAACGGGTCCGAACGGAAAGTCGACTATTTGTCAACATTGTCCAAACATAATCAAGCTGTGAATGTGGTTCGTTGGGCCCCAAGAGGTACGTGCTGAACCGTTGTCTTGTGCCCCCTCTCCACGTCTTTGCACTGCGAGCTAATGGCAGCTTTCCTGTACTCAGGCGAAGTTCTGGCATCGGCAGGCGATGATGGGAACGTCATCTTGTGGGTTCCCAGCGACCTGCCTCCCTCGAATTTCGGCGGCGACGCACAAGACGACAAGGAAACATGGAGAGCCAAGCATATGTGCCGATCTAGCGGAGCCGAGATATATGATTTGGCTTGGTCACCTGATGCCGCGCACTTTATCACTGGGAGCATGGACAATATCACCCGGATATACAACGCCAGCTCAGGTAAGCTGCCTCGATCTTTTGGAACATTGCTCCCGCCACGTTGGTTCGCTCAATAACAAACAACGCACAGGAACTCTTGTCAGGCAAATCGCCGAGCACAGTCATTACGTCCAGGGTGTGACCTGGGATCCGCTGAACGAATACATTGCTACGCAGTCGTCCGATCGATCTGTTCACATTTACTCCCTCAGGACCAAGGATGGGCAATACACACTTAGCTATGATGACAAGCCTCCGCGACTGGCAAGTCACATAAAAGCAGACCTGCCTCCGCGACGCATCTCATCGAGCAGCCCCGCCCCGCCAGACTTTGGTTACCGAAGCCAGCTGTCCGTGATCGATTCCGCCACTTCTGCAGGTTCTCCTGCACCCTCAGCGCCCGGCACGCCGACGTCATTTCCACTCCCCATGAACCCCCCTAGCGTCGTGAGCCATAGCCGAAGGTCTTCATTCTCGTCACGCCGCTCGGCGTCGCCTGCTCCCACGCTGCCTTTACCCGCGGTAATGCCCATGGAAGCCTCCCCCAAACCGCAGTTGGGGTTCAAGAATGCTAGTCTTTATGCAAACGAGACTCTGACTTCATTTTTTCGGCGGCTTACCTTTACGCCTGATGGCAGCCTCTTGCTTACCCCCTCGGGACAGTATCAGACTCAGCACCAGGCAGACAAGGATGCAAAGCCGACGTTCGAGGTCATCAACACTGTCTACATATATACCCGTGGCGGCATCAACAAACCTCCGATTGCTCATTTGCCAGGGCACAAAAAGCCGTCCGTGGTGGTCAAATGTTCTCCCATATTTTATACGCTCCGTCAGACGCCTCCGCCTACTAAGCACATCACCATTGACACGTCTGGTGACGAGGCACTGCCTCCGCTACCCGACCCAATTGAGAAAGCGCCCCTCGCCGTCTCAGTTATGGAACCACCTCCACCTCCAGCAAGCACGGCATCCGAACCTAGTGGTGCTACCCCATCAAAGGCCCTCAGCGTGGACACGGACGCGTCTACTCCCGGCCCGAAGCCTGCGTTCTTGCTGCCGTATCGTATGGTTTATGCGGTCGCTACTCAAGATTCGGTACTAGTGTACGACACGCAGCAAACAACGCCCATCTGTATAGTGAGCAATTTACACTGTGCCACGTTCACTGATCTCGCCTGGTAAGAACGCGCCCAACAGTGTCTATCATGATCAAGGCCAAACCCTTGCAAACCCATTTATAGGATGATATAAATAACATGAAAAAAAAATCACCGCAGGTCGAGTAACGGGCTCACACTGATCATATCATCGTCGGACGGATTCTGTTCAAGTCTCTCATTTGCTGCCGGCGAACTGGGCGAGGTGTACAAGGGCGAAATAGCACTTGCGAAAGTCGTTTCGACAGCCAACATGACTACCTCGATGACAACAACTTCGAGTCAAAACACGCCTACCCCTACGCCGACTACAAGCTTTGCACCGCCTTCTCCCTTTCCCAATGGATTACTTCAGCAGCGTAGCTCGGCCAGTTCGCTAACTGCTCCCTCACCCCCTGCCTCGGTACCGTCAACGCTGCAACGGCCCTCGTCGCCGACCCGCTCAAACTCGACATCGTCAATTGCCACCCAGCCTCCTTCCGTGCCCACGGGGGTCATCAGCAATCCCCATCTCATCTCTGGAAGCGTACCGGCTCTGACAGCAACCAATTCAGCCAAACTTGTGGGAATTCCCATGACAACGCCACCCGAGACTCCACGAAGCACAACAGGAAGCATCACTGGCGCCAAGAGGGATGATATCGACAGCGAGAAGGAAGAGAGTAGAGAACCAAAGAAGCGACGCATTGCACCTACGCCCGTGGACAGATCGTCGTCATAAGCACGCTTAGAAACCCGTGAGTTTTGATGGGACGACGAATTTGTTAGGGGAATGTGAAAGGTGTTTGTCTTTCAATATGCCTCTAAAAGAACAACCTGTATGCGACATGAGGCATTGTACATGACATGATGGCGTTTGGCTGTTTTTTCTTTCTTTTTTCCCCCTTTGAAGTTTCTCCTTTTTTTTTTTTTTTGTTGGCAAAGGCACGTCAATTTTGGCGGCACAACAGAACGGCTCCATGTCTTCTTTTTTTTTCTTACGTGTACTCTAAGCAGTATTTCTCTTTCGTCTTGGCTAATTGCGTCCAAGAAGCCACGTGTTTGCTTTATTTTATTTTTTATTCTTCTTCCCCTCCTCGCGGCACATGACCTTCACTTCACAATTGATGAGTTTGTATCTAGGAGGCTCAACGCATGGCATTTCATGTTGCTTTCCGCCCGGGTCCGGTATTTTTACGTGCCTGTTACAGGGCAGGGACCTAAGTAGAGCCCTAGTTCTTAGGTAGTTGATAGCTAAAACAAAATTAAAAAAAAAAACAAAAAAACAACGAGAATGAATTTACATTCAGTTCAATACCGGCTTCCACCCTTTCCGGTGGACGAAGCCCTCAACGCGCTCGTCTCGTAAAATGTCCGCGCCACGTCGTCCCGTTACCACGCTCTGCTCATACTCCACGCCTCTTATGTAGAATGGAAACGAGAGGCGCTGCATTTGTCTTGGATCCTTTTCCTGATGGATGGGCGGTTGTTCTGCGTGTGCGTGTGCGTCCGCGTCGGGTTCTACATCTGGTGCGGTTTCCCAAATGAGGTTGCCGGTTTTGGTGCGCCGTGGCGCGAATCCACTTGCTGGTCTGTCCAGAGAGAGGTACCATTTCCGCTGGTGTATGCTGCCGATGGAGTTGGTGGCTCCGGGGTAGGCATTCGTGCGGATGACCTCTGCGTCTTCGAGTTCGCGTAGCTCTCTCTCTGTGGGGGATATGCCCCTTGCGTTGTCCCTCTGTTTTGGAACAAGGTCCTTGTCGTCGTCCCCGTCCTCTTGCATGTCTGAAGTATCGTCATCCTTGACGGGACTGTTTTGCTCGTTCCTCCTGCTACGTCTTTTCCTTTTCTGTGGTGGACCTCTTGCGCGCTTGGCCCTCCCCTCGTGGTCCTCTGTGCTGGTGAGACGCAAGTTCAAGACGTAGTTGGGTGGGAGCTTGGATCCGTGCAAGCGAATGCGTATTTTGCGACTGGAAAATGCTCTCGCGAGAAGCACCTGCTGACACTCGTGGTCCTGTGACGACGAAGACGACGAAGACGACGAACTGCTTCCCTGGGAGGCCGGGTCTGCCCGCGGGGCGTGTTTGCTGCGGCGCGGGAGCACGGCATAGGTGCCCGTGTCCCAGATGAGGAGGGACCCTGTGTGGGGGGAGGCCGTCTCGATGAGGTGGTTCCAGAGGGAGTGGACGCGCGTCTCGGTGGCGTTGCGGTTGAGGCGCCTGCTGTTGGGGTCGCCTGGAGGTCCGTACATGATTGCCCAGGAGGCGCTGCTGGTGGGATTGATTTGCAGGCGGAGATCGTAGTGCGTTCCTGCAATGGGGTGGTCGTGCTGGTGGATGACGAAGTGGCTGCCTCGGACGCTTTGGGCGTGAGATTGGTAGAGGGAGACGTAGGATGCGATGGGGAGGAGAGGATTGATGGGGCAGTCCAGGGCCCTGCGGGCGAGGAGGCTGCTGAAATGGGGGAGGTGGTTTGCGATTTGGACGTTGCCTGCTTCAATGGCGGATGTGGTTGGTTGGTCTTGTTGCTGCTGCTGCGGCTGTTTTTCCACCTGCTGTGGAGAGTAGCCATCGGGGTCAGGGTTTGGGTCACTTGTTCCTTGCAGAGAGTTTGAGGTGGGAGGATCGAGAGTCCAGTTCAGGTTGCGTCTTTTGATGAATGGATTGGGGATGAGGTCGGCGGCAGGCCTTTTCGATGCCATCGATGCCAGTGGCGGGGGAGCTGTGAGAGCGTGGGTGACATTGAAATGTGGGCAAAGAGATTGAACGGACTTCTTCCAGAGGAGAAGACTGTTGGAAATGCGCAGTATTTGACGTTGGTGGTGGTGGTGGTGGTGGTGGTCGTCGTCGTCTTCGTCGTGGACTCGTGATGGTAAATCAAAGGCCGTTATGTAAGCGTTGAGGCTTTGCTGGACATCAGCTGCAGAATGCCGAGGCACGAGTGCGGCCAACCACCTACCTAGTCTAGCGCGGCGGGGATCCGCTTTTAGCACCTGCGACCCGCCGTGGCAGCTCAGCTGTCGAGGAGGTCCGAGCGGCGACAACTGCAGTCGAGGCCAAGAGCAAGCCACATGCTGATCCAGTCGTCCCCGTCTGTGACTGTGTGTGGTCCCGCGATTCCTCACATTCTCACACCGGCTCCCTCGACACGCCCGGCATCTCCTGTGCCTTCCACCAATTCGCTCTGCACTGCCCGTGTCAAGCGTTGATCGTTGATTGTCTTCCTCGCGCCCTGCATCACGAGTCAACTGCACCGCGTCGGCTCCTCGTCCAATCACTCCACCGCCTCAGCGGACATCATAGCCAAACCCGTTCATGACGTAGCGCGCCGTCTCACGTCCACCGCGCTGCGACCGATCCTCGCCCTTGCACCAGCTTCTTGACCATCTCTCCTTACATTTATTTCATCCCTTCCGCCACACTTTTTTTCGACCATGGCTTCGCCGCCGAAACCGTGGGAGAGACCCGGTGCTACGGTCGCTACACCTGGTATGTCTTGTCTTGTCTCTCTGTTCATTAGAGAAGGGCCGGGGAGGACTCTACCATTTTGATCTTTATACAGGCTGACCAAGACATCCTCACATTTGTCGCCATCGTCCCTTCAGCATCATCTGCTTCACCTTTAGCTACCGCTTCAACATCTTCACCTTTAGCGACCGCCACAACAACCGCCGCCACATCGTCCACGCTGTCCGACGCCCCTCCTATTCCCGAACGTCCCTCATCATTCGCCTCTTCCGTCAATCAAAACGCTTCTGCGTACAGCCGAGTCGGTGCCATGGGGGGCATGGGCGTGGGTGCCTCACCGTACAGCTCATATGGCAGTGCCTATTCATCACCCTATTCGAGCCCCTACGGAAGGCTTGGTGGTATGGGTGGTATGGGTGGCTACGGTGGTGGCATGTACGGCGGCTATGGAGGATACGGAGGTGGCATGTACGGCGGAATGGGGGGCATGGGGCCTAATGATCCTAATAGCTTGACGAACCGCTTCAGCAACGGCACGGCGGCAACCTTCCAGATGCTCGAGGGCTTAGTTACAGCATTTGGTGGATTCGCTCAAATGTTGGAGAGCACATATATGGCAACTCACTCTAGCTTTTTCGGTATGTCACGATTTGACAAGTTGCGTACCGTTCTACCTCTATTGTTTTTTTTTTTTTTTTTTTTTTTTTTTTTTTTTTGCCGCCCCCAAAAAAAGCACAAAGAGGCTAACTCGCGCATTCAACAGCCATGGTCTCGGTAGCTGAGCAGTTTGGCAATCTGCGCGACACCCTGGGATCAATCCTAGGCATTTTCACCCTCATGCGATGGATACGGACATTGATTGCCAAAATCACTGGCCGACCTCCTCCAGCTGACGCTCTTGCTCTCACGCCCGCTGCTTTTGCGCGATTCGAAGGCCGAAACGTGCGCCCTGATGGCTCTCCGGGGCCAGCTAGGGCCAGTCGCAAGCCGCTATTCTTCTTCCTCGCAGCTGCTTTCGGCTTGCCCTACCTCATGTCCAAGATGATTCGCACTATGGCCGCCTCTCACGAAGAAGAAGAACGTCGTCTCCAACAACTGGCTCTCGAGCAACAACGACCCATCGACCCGTCCAAGCTCGAGTTCTGCCGCCTTGTCTACGATTACCTCCCCCAAGGAAACAATGCCGGCATGGAACTGGAGGCCCGAAAGGGCGATCTCGTTGCCGTTCTCAGTAAAAACGATCCTGCTGGCCAACCGAGCGACTGGTGGCAGTGCCGCGCCCGCGACGGCCGCCAAGGCTACCTCCCCTCCACATATCTCGAGGCGCTGAAGCGAATTGGACAAGAAGTCAAGACGATCAACGCTGCGTCCAGCGATCCCAGCCGGACCAGCTCCATGGCAAGTGTGCCATGGTCTACGCAAGAGGGGCGGAAGGAATATGCTACTGCGGATGGCATGCAAAGAAGTCATTTTTACTCATAACTTTGGTGGTGCAACGAACTGAAAAAAAAAGAGGTATTATTTTCATTTGGACTAGGACAAGCGACGGGGCTGGACAAGACACATTAAATACAGACACACACACATTTATATTATATTTATATTCATACCTCTTCTGTTCTGTTCCCCCTTTGTCTTTTTAAAAACCCATCAAGCCGTTCCTGTAGTTTGTATCCCCCAGCCCGTCGAATATCAGCGTGCTGTGATTAGCACCCAAGAAAGCCAATTTCAATGCAAGAATACGAGCGAACACTTTCAAAGCGCGGAAATTCGATTCTAGTCTCTTTACATTTCTTGTTCTTGTTCTTGTTACAATACAGTGATTTTGGTGAAAATACGATAAAAGAAAATAAAATGTATCATTTCTTGTGAATGTTGACATCATCACCATCCATCCCGTTGCGGATATAGTGTAGATAGACCTTTCTGCACAACTATGGGAGGGTCTATGGACAGGGCCTGAGCAATGTGTTGGGCTAAACATATATATTAGATAGCGATATTTAAAAGAAGAGCACGGAGTTTTTCTTCTCCTAATTAGGAGTTTTGGTGGTGTGTATTGGACAAAGTGGTGTTACATATGTATGCATGTATTCAGCGGCTGGACAAGGATGCCTGTTTCTTTGTAAACATCAAGAGACACAGACACATATACATATACACAACAAGAACAACAACAACAACAACAACAAAAACAACAACAACAACAACACACACACACACACACACACACACACACACAAGGCTTTGGAGACGCCGAGTTTAGTGGCTTTATCCCTCTGCCTCATACGCATTGGATCTATGCTTGGGCTGAAACTCGAAGCCGGGGTGGACAGGGCCGAGATACATCTCCCTAAGCAGGAAAGATTAGTTCCGATACAAGAACAAGTAAATGAGGGAACACAAAAAAATGAAGGGGAGGGCACAAACGTAAGCTTGATCCAATCCTTGTAGTTACTGCTCGCCATCAACGTCTCGAGGTCATTGCGGCCGACGTACGCGGGGGGTCGATCGTTCAAACTTGGGGGTAGGTACTCCAGCAGTCCGATGGGGATATATCTATGCGCGAAGCTGAGCCATTCGAGGAGGAAGCGGCGGGTGAGGCCTATGCCCAGCTCGTCTGAGCCCCAGGCGTCGAGACCGTAGCGCACATATTTCTCGATGTAGGTGAGGCGCTCGGTGGCGGATTTGTCGAGATACTGCCCCTTTTCGATCTCTTCAAACAGCCAGGGCTTGATGAGGGCGCCACGTCCAATCATGACGGTGTCGACGCGGGACTTTTCAATATGTTCTTGGTACTCAACGTGGGAATAGCAGTCGCCATTGCCGAGGAAGAAGAGACGCCCGTCTTTGGCGTTGGGAAGGGTGCTGGGGTCGGGCTCCGCGGCTGTGTCTGCAAGAGCATGCTTCTGTTCGTTGTACGTCTTGATGAGGGCGGCGCATTCGCCAATGTAGCTCCAGTCAGCGCGTTTGGTGTATCGCTGCTCGCGGCTACGGCCGTGGAGCGTGATGGCTGCGCAGCCCGGGGCGCCGAGACGTTCGCGATGCTCACGGGAACCGAACGCCAGTTTGCCAATGATTGCCGGGGCCGTGGGGCGAGAGTTCTTGACGCCAGTTCGTATTTTGGCCGTAATGGGAATCTCGCCCGACATGGCGTTCATGCCGCGGATCATGCGCTCCAGCTTGCCTTGAGCTTCGAGGAGTGCGGACCCTCCACCCGACTTGAATACCATGTCGATTGGGCAGCCACAGTTGAGGTCAATGAGACGCAGTTTGGGACAGAAACGATTGAGGACGTCTGCAGCCTTGGTGACGATCCAGGGTTGGTTGCCCGAAATCTGGGCGCCGAACCTGAGGTCCTGTGCGTGATTGTAATCATCAAAAACAAGGTTGGTCTTGCCCGGCCTGAAAGCTGGCGGGGAGATTTCTGATTCGTGTGCTTTGAGCAATGTCCAGTCAGCCTTGGTGCCCTGGAGGAGGGGCATGCTCATGGCCATCTCCGAGTATGTGAGCTCGCAGCCGAGCTCAATACAGAGTCTCCGGAAAGGCAGATTGCCTTGGGTGGTAAGGGGCGCCAACGCAGGCGTCTCAGGGCCGAAATACAAGCGGCGTTTCTCTGACGGCTTGAAAGGCGGATCAACGTAACGGGCACGAATGTCGTCGATGCTCTCTCCAGACTGGTCCTTGCGGCGTTGGTGGAACTCGTTGTTGATGTTGGCTTCATCGTTCATCCACTTGATGTACTCCTCTGCCTTGGAGAAGTCGACCCTCTTTCGGTTGAGCTCGATCTTAACGGACATATCGACATGATTGTAAATTCCAGGGCGCCGCTCGTCGGTTTCATCACCGGTGGTCACTTGAACTCGTTTGGTTCCATCCTCTCCAGCGAATTTCTTGTCGCTAGAGTTGTCGATGAGAACCAGCTCTTTGCGTCCATCGTCGTGTTCGACCTCCTTCATGTGGCTTCTAACGAACCTGCATTTCCAACCAGAGAAACAGGTGCCATACTGTTCAAAAACAGGACATTTGCCTTCGAACGCCTCGACATCCCCTCTGCGCCCTTCTTCGAGGTACTTGCGTATATCGTGCGACATGCGACACTTGTCGCCATACTTGCATTCGCGAGGAGAAAACTCAGAATAGAGTCCACGACTATTGCAGAGCTGAATGGCATCACGGCAAGAGCCAAAGCTACGTTCTGTATTTTGGCCCTTCTTTCTCTTTTCTTTCTTCCCCTTTTTACCCCTGGAACCGTTATCCCTGCTGTCTCTCGAGTCTTTGGCATCTCTGGCATCACCACCGCGACTCTCAGCAGCATCGTCGTCTATAGTGTCCGAGTTTGAGTCCCTGGTGTTAGAAACCTCAAGAATGTACCTTTGCATACGATCAGTCTCTAGTATAATTTGCGCATAGGGGTTTTTTTTTTTGCTCCTCCTTTTCCTGACCATAACTTACTCCTTCTTGATTGGAGCCATGCCCGCACGGCGATCAGTGGTCCCGTTTGTGTCTGCGTGATGTGCTTGGTCATCTCCGTTCTCATTTCTTCCTCCCTTGGCCTGTGACTTTGCATTGTCGTCACCCATTTTCTGAATATTGCTCACATCGTTGGAGTCAGGTGGAACATCCATCCTAGGTCTTTTCGCGGCCCTCTCCTCGGAATGCGACTCCTCGTTCTCACGTCGCGAGACGGCGTCTGCATGATCTGCGGGCATCGAGGCGTTGAACTTATTGCACGCCTTAGCCAGAACCGCAGAGCCGTTGGCGGGCTGAGGAAGCTGGTCCTGGCCAGCCATTGCGGTATCATCTTGAACGGCCATCACGAGACATTCATGCGTTTATGAACTCAAAGAATAGGAGCGAGAAAATTCGTTCATGGACCTTGGACAGACTTTTTTGAACGGGGTCGCCCTAACGACTGGATGAGGTGATGGACAGTGAACAGTTACTTTGTGCACTACGCAGACTCCTGGGACATCAAAGGGCTGGTAGTACCACTGGAAAAGTAGGTTGCCTCGAATTTTTTGGCCAGGACAATGGAGTGGTCTTGAAATGCAAAGCTTCGGCGTGTATCTTGGACGTGTATTTTGGGCGAGGGGTCAGGACTCAGGACCGGATGGACTTCTCTGCTGGTGGCGGCAAAAATTTCCATGCATCTGGCGCAGTTGGCAAAGGCGGCGGGCCGTCTGGTGGGTTGGCGGTTGCTGGATGCGCGGATGGGCGTGTGCAGCTGCCAGCCAGCCGCTTCATCAACGCTTCAACATTGGGAGGCCGACCAGACATCGACCAGACCCCAGCACCATTGATTGTGCGTTTTTTTTTTCTTTTTTTTTTCTTTTTAATTTCATAGCAGACTGGAAGTCGTCACTTGAGGATGTTTACGATGAAGCTCGCCGTTCAGAACTCCAGCAGGAGACACAAACCAAGACAGTCTGGTAACATCAAGCCCGTGGCCGGTGTCTAGTCTGGTGGCAAATAGTGGATCTGGGCTTGTGGTGGCTGATGGTGGCTGATGGTGGCTAGTGGTGGCTGGTGGTGGGGTCAGTGCCTCGGCGACCAGGTACTTTGCATTGCGACGCTGCTGCCCCTCCGCCCCTCCGCCCCTCCGTCAGTCCAGTCCAGTCTGTCGGTTCATGAAAGTGGCAGGCCGGCTCCAGACAGTCGTCAATGCCTTGGATACAGGATGAATGATGAATCAACGGGATGAATGAATGACCTGTCATCTGCACTGTTATCCGTGCCTTGTCTCGCGTCCTCCGCCCTCCTCCACCGCCATCCGCCGCCGCTCTCTCCTTCGTCAAATCCTCCAGTCGCCTTCATCATCGCCAAGCTCGCCCGTGCCCCGCGGGCCATGAGCTTCTTGCGGTGACGACATGTCCGACGCCGACAAATCACCTCGCTCCCCTCACAAATCGGTCACGTCCAAGCCCATCCCGTCCAAGACGCCCACGACCGACATCCCGCCAGCTCAGTTTCCCCAGCTGCAGGATACCGTCCCTCGCGACTTGGACGACGATCCCGCAGATGCACCCGCCAAGTCTGGTGTCGTGCAAGGGAATCCCTCGCCGCGTAGCCACACGCCGGGCCATCTGGCAAGCAAAAGCATCAATCATAGACAACAAAAAAAGACGTCGGATCTATCCATCCGCAAGCGCTCCCAATCAGCCTCGCAAGTAGCCTCCAACTCTGGCTCAAGTACATATGTCGCATCCTTGCCGCCCATTTCAAATGATGCCGATCCACCGTCCGACAACGAAGGGCTTGCGCAGAAGCGACTGCCTGCCTCAACAACCAAATCATCTGTCGCCGACCGCAAGGCATTGTCTACCTCTGCCACGACTCGGCGAACACCAAAACTGACCAAGCCTCCCCATGGCCAGCATATACCGTTCCCTCCCTTGCCCGATGCTGCAAGTGCCCCGGATGTCGAACCGGCTCCACCATCTGGCATGTACTGGTCCAAGGCCTTCGTCTCTGGATCACCACACTCCAACTTGCGCGCGCACACTACCACCTTGGTTGGGTCAAATATCTACATCTTTGGCGGCTGTGATGCAAGAACATGCTTCAACACGTTGTATGTCTTGGACGCCGACGCATTCTACTGGTCCGTGCCCCGTGTGGTTGGCGAATTCCCGCTGCCCTTGAGGGCCATGACCTGCACAGCCGTTGGCCGAAAGCTGGTTGTGTTTGGAGGTGGCGACGGCCCCGATTATTACAACGACGTCTATGTCTTGGACACGATGAACTTTCGATGGACGAAACCTCGCATTGTGGGCGACAGGGCCCCATCCAAGCGGAGGGCGCACACCGCCTGCTTTTACAAAATGGGTATCTACGTTTTTGGCGGCGGCGATGGCGTCAGAGCCCTGAATGATATCTGGAGGCTCGATGTCAGCGACCATACCAAGATGTCGTGGAAACTCATATCTCCTCCTGTTAAAGTCACCTCGAGCAGCGATAAAAAGGAGACTTGCCCCAAGGCTCGTGGTTATCACACCGCCAACATGGTAGGCAGCAAGCTCATCATATTCGGTGGCTCCGACGGCGGAGAATGTTTCGACGACGTCTGGATCTACGACATGGAGAAGCATGTATGGAAAGCCGTCAACATGTCCATTACCTACCGACGCTTATCGCACACAGCCACCATTGTAGGCTCCTACCTTTTTGTCCTGGGCGGCCACGACGGCAGTGACTACTGCAACGACGTATTGCTGCTCAACCTCGTGACCATGACGTGGGACAAGAGAAAGGTGTACGGAAAACCGCCGAGCGAGAGGGGCTACCACGGGACGGTCCTCTACGATAGCAGGTTGCTGATGATTGGGGGCTTTGACGGCAGCGAGGTATACGGCGATGTGACCATTTTGGAGTTGGCCATGCATGCATATTATTCCCAGATTAGCCATTTCACGATTGATGTTTGAGCACGTTGGGGTGGAGCGTATACATGTATTTGGGATATTGAATGACGAATCGATCATGTACGTTGAATGCATTGACGGAAAAGAGTACGATGCATGTACAAATCTTTTAAGTCAGTGATGACAAGGTTCATGTATAAAATAATAAATAAATAATTAAAATCTAGAAAGAAGACTTTTTTTTTTAAAAAAAAAATCATGATAATAATAATCGCTAAAAAAAAAGCCATATAAAACATTGAATGAGCAAACGTCATGTTATAAATCAAATATCGTAGACACGTTACTATCTGTGGGTCGCTTTTACATGTTTCTGAGTTTTTCTAGCTTCATGTGCATCGTTTATTTGGCCTGTCTTGCGCGTGGAAGACGGACGGGTATCTTCAAAGGTTGTTGGCTCCAGGGACGACTCGAGAAAAGAGAGAGAGAGAGAGAGAGAGAGAGAGAGAGAGAACAATAACAGTCATGCCGCCTCCAATCAACTTTAGATGTTCGGGCTTCTGGCGGTTGAACTAGTGTTGCTGGCATAGGCCAACAAGAACTTGCAGCATGTGAGGGTCAACTTGCATGCTTTGGTCCAGCCATCATCCTGCGCGATCCCCAGCTTGATGCTCACGTCGCCAATCTTGTCGCCCTCGATTTTGTACGGCAGGGTGAGCACGTTGACGGATCGTTCGGTCCGTCTCTGCACGTGGGCTCCGAGCTGTCGCACCAGTTCCAGAAAGGCAACCATGGCGTTGTCGAACTTGCGGTGCATAAAGGTCAGGCCCAGGGGCATGTCTCCAGAGCTGTACAGTTCGAGCACATGCTTCTTGGGTGGTGCCTGCATGACTTGACGACTGCCGAGCCTGCTGGACGAGGGGCTCGGGATGTCGTAGCGCACGATTTTCGACGTGCTTCCCATGGGCTGCGGATCGTAGCCGTCAAACTTGTAGTCTAGCTTGTCTGCGACGGTGACGAGAAGCAGGAGGGCATGACCCCACGCTGCATTGATTTCTGGCCAGTCGACGGGCTTGTTCGACAGCCTTCCCAGACGGAGGCTATTGATGGTGGCAAAGCTACCGTCGTGGCTGATGCAGAACGTGTCGTTGTATACGTTGGAACGCTGCAGTTTCTCGAGGAGCTGCGAGTCATGGTTGTACTTGGCGTTGATGCTGTCTCGTTCTGCCTGAAACTCGGCCATCTTGGTGGCAAAGGCGTTGCGTTCCCTCCAAAATAGCTCCTCCTCTTTGTCCAACTGGCAGGATTCCTCCTCAAGGGCGAGTATCTCTTCGTCAAGGGCATCCTTCTCCATTTCCAGCTTCTTCAGCTCCTCCATTGCCACGGCCCGGTCTTTTTCTGCCCTTTTCAATGCATCCTGACGCGCTTTGATCTCATCTACACGCGGACGTTCAGTCTTGACCTTGCGGAGATATTTCACGTACGCGTCTCGCTCCCTGGTCGATTCCTCTAGCTTTTTTTGCAGCCCGTCGACCAGCAAGTCGGTGCATTCGACACAGATGGGGTGATCGATATCAGATCTTGACGACAGAATCTCGAATAGCCTGTTGACTCTATCCATTTCGTCGTTTCTCGTAGAAAGCTGGCTGTTGGCGGGAGATCCCTGAGCCGAGCCCGTCCTTTGTAGCTCTGATGTTTGACGGGGCGGCCTGGGGGTTTCTTTGACCGGTGGTTGTGGGTGACCGACTTGCGACTCGGTAAGATATATGAATGACATGGCTGAATCGCGTGGCTGGCCTGCATGATGCCTCTTGAAAACCGGGTGACTGGAATTTTGAGACACTCGGTCGTAGAGCGACTTTCTTTCTTGCTCTTGTGATGGAAGAAGCGAGGATCGGGGGTCGGCCGGGCGCTGGGAAGCCTGTGGTGTTGTCGCTGCCACAAGCGAGAAATCTCGATCAGCTAGTGTCCGAAAATGCTGCCAGATTAGGTCGACTTACAAATTAAAAGATCATACGCCGCGGGGTTAAGATGTTCGAGAGAGCCATCGAGCCTGAGCGGCTGTCGACACTTCTGGCAGAACATTGCGAGGGCTTGAGGAAGATGTAAAGTATGTCAATGTGCAGTTTACAATGAAGACGTGCTAAAAACTCTCAAATTAAACCACGTGGACAATGCAAATGCGAAGTCTCAGAGTCGAGCCTGGCAGCTGTCTGTCTCTGGAGTCTGGACTCTGCACGACGTCAGAGTTGACACCCGACCAGTGACGGTATCATTGGCCGGCTGGCGGGTGAACAGTTCATGTGGGGCCCAGGCTAATTTAGTCAGGGATTTACGTCCAGTCAAGTCTGGTCTGGTATATCGCGCGCTGCGATGGACAAGGTACCTAGGTACTACTTAACGCGCGCCGTACGACGCGTCTGCTCGGATGAATAGGATTGACGACCGACTTTATTAGCCCACGTCCCAGTCCACGAACCACGGGCTTTTTTTCCTGTGAGCCGGACCATGGCCTTCAGCTTCGATACCAGCAACACCGAACTGTGCAGCCACGCTCTATCCGTCTACCCGCAAACAAATGGATTTCTACTATAGCTGCTAACACTCTCCGACAACACCACATGTGGTGCACAACGAACTCTTCGCGCCATCATGGAACCCCCAGTTAAGCGGCGGCGACTGGGCGAACCACTTGAGGAGTGGGATGGAGCAGAAGTTGACGACGAGTGGGAGGATTACGACGGCGACGATGATACTGAAACAGCTCCCGTTGAGCAAGGACGACAACAGCAACTGCGCTGCGCTGAGCAGGTCTACGAGCCTCAGCATGCTGTTCAAAAAGCTTGCGCCGATACTCGATTCCAAAACACCATGGCTCAGAGTTTCGACAACAGATCAGACCGGAATTTTGAAGGCACCGGCGATGATATTGATCCCGCCATCGACGGCATCGTTATCAACAACGGTCACATCAAAAACATGCGTCATGAAGTAGCAGTCGGCATGCCAGGAGAAGGAATACATCGTGAGGAACAGGACCTTGATGATGACGACGGAGACGGCGAAAGAGATGGACACTCGCAAGATGATGATGAAGATGATGATGAAGATGAAGATGAGGACGGAGATGGAGATGGAGATGAAGAGGGGGACGTGCTTGACGATGATTGTGAGGATGAAGAAGATGACGCTCTGCTCAGAGACTCGACGGATCACGAAATGCCCGACGCTGGTCACCAAAATGTCAATGGCAACTATGATAAATCAACGGCTGCGATCGAGAATCAACCTTGGACGACCGAAGTCGACGACACAGACGTCATGCCTGACTATATGCAGTTGCATGGACCATATCCTGATCCAGATTCTGTGGACAGTATTCCTGGATACAGCCATGAACTAGCGGTCGATGATGGTCATGGTCCCGGTTTGATTTCAGGACTATACGATGGCGGTGGCTTGCGGTACGCATCATCTGTTGGACCATATGGCGCATCTCCATTTGCTCTTGGTCCGTGGGAAATGCTACCCCAGTTCCAGGAGGCATATGGAGTTCCTAACCTGAATGGCCTCACTCCTGTACGGGCTGCCGATTACCGCTACAGGGAACACCCTCCCGTGCGGACGCTAGCAGGCTTGACTTCCCCGAAATCAAACGACAAACGGCCAAAGTCTATGCAGCATGCAGCAGCTCACAGCTCCAAAAACGATGATGGGGAGCTGGCCGGTCAGTCTGCCAATCTCTTCGAGCAACACCCTGAGGAAGCTTCCGCGTATTTTGCAGACGACAAGCAAGCAGTCTCGCCTGGAGGAGCCGGTCGTGGTGTTTATGCCAAATCATCAATTCGACATACCAAAGCCTGGCATGCAGCCATCGTGGAGGACAGTGACACGGTGGAGGATCCTGTCTTCTCTGCAGAGGAGGTTGACGCGTCTTCACAGACAGGAGACGATTTCTTGCCCTCGAATCCAGCACACAAGCCGAAAACGTCAAACAGTGTTGTACCAGATTCCCGAGATAATGCAATACCAGCCGTTGCCGCGACTGCTCGAGCTTCATACAATAAACCTTCCCATCAAGACTTTGATCTGGCATGCATGCTATCAGATGACGAAACGCCGCTATTCACTCTACCCTCTGGCGCAACGGCCGGAAACAATAATTTCAAGAAGGTAGCCCGGTCCGTTGCAAAATCTAGCAGTGTAGGTGCTTCCGGGGTCAGCTCGGATGATGCAGCAGCAAGAGGTCGGTCAGGACGGTCTAGGAAACGCCCTCGTAGCGATGGCCGTAGCCGCAATCCAGACTCTAGGCTTCCCAAAGGGCAAAAATCGAGACCCGTGGCCTCCACGCAGAATTCATCTGGCACACGAATCATTCCGCCTCAACCAACGCCTTTCGTTCCTTATAATTCGAATATACCGTCGACAAGTGCTGCAGCAAATGAATCCGAAGCGGAATCTGCTTCCAGGAAAAAGCGAGGTAGGCCTCGGAAATCAGAGATAAGTCAGCAGCAGGCACAGCAACAACAGGCACAGCAACAACAGGCACAGCAACAACAGGCACAGCAGCAACAGGCACAGCAGCAACAAGCACAACAGCAACAAGCACAACAGCAACAGGCGCATCAGCCATTTATGCCCTATCAGCCCCAGATGTTTGGACAGCCATATTATTTTCCGCCTTTCCAGTTCGGCTTCCAACCGCAAGCCTATTACCCTTTCCAGCCCATGATTCAGCAGCCGTTCCAACCTTATCCTGCTCCTATGGCGTATCAGCCTCTTCAAAGTCCTTTTTTCCCACAACCCGCGATGCAGTTGCAACATCAGCTTCTCCACCGCCCAATGCACCCGTTGCTTCAACAACTTCCCGCTCAGCGACCATTGGCACCAACCGGCGAAAACGCTCAACAACCAGTAAAGCGAAAACGCGGACGACCTCGAAAGTACCCTGTAGGGTACAAACGATGCCGAAGAAAGGTACAGGCGACAAATAACATGACGGCACTCATGGGCAACAGGCTGCCCGCAACCGAGGATGCTTGGTACGGCGTGGCTCGACGTTTGGCCCAGGATATCTATTCTTTGCAAGGCGGATACTTGTTCAGCAATGGGTTTCAAGTGCAGACACAAGCATATGAACCTGTCAGGAAGGGACCCGATGCACCACCACCTGAAACCGAATATTCAGTTGAGTCATCCGAGTCATCCGAGTCTTCTTCTGATTCAGAGCTGGAAGAAGATGATGCGGGACGGATAACAGAAGTGTTGGACACGGCGGATGATGGAATGTCTCCCGAGCCGGTGTCTGGAAATACGAGTCGAATTGATGGACCTGGGAACTTGGAGAGTTTGGGAGACTCAGCAGGTCCAGAAGATCTAGATAGCCCAGGAGGTTCAGAAAGTTCACAGATTCCAGAGATCCCAGAAATTCCAGGAGGTGCAGGAGATCCAGAAAGCCCGGGAGTTTCAGAAATGGCAGAAATCTCGGAAAGTCCAGGAGGTCTGGGAGGTCTAGAAAGTCCAGCAGGTCGAGAAGTTCCAGAGAGCACAGAAAACCCGGAAGTTCCAGAAGTTCCAGCTTCCCCGGGCTCTCCAGAATCTTCAGTATCGTTCGCGAGCAATGATGATGCTGGTTTCATCGAGATTTTGGAGTCGCCAAAGAGCGATGCTCGGTCTGTTGGACCAACTCCTCCACCGCCAAATCCACCATTGAGTGCTCGAAGATCGTCTCCGTCGATGAGAGAGAAGCATGTTGCAGCCACTCCTACACCCGCACGCACCATTGGTAGCCGAACTTCTACGCCCTCAAAAGCTCCAAAGAGTCGTACACCTGTGTCTCACAAATCGGACGCGTTCGGTCTCCCCTCGTCTCCATTGTCTACTAAAAAAAGGAGCGACATGTCTTTGATAGCAAGCCATGAACAAGGCATGATATCACTGGAACCTGTCGAAGATCAACCTGAGCCAGGTGAAGAAAACGCCGTCGTGGAGTCTGCTCACACCGAGGTTCCAGATTCCGAGGAAGAAGAAGAACTAGTTCTACCTGTTGACGACGACGACGATGATGATATGCCAATAGTTGTCCCGGAAGACACGCACATTCAGCAGGCCGAATCAACAGCAGAATTGCAGTCTCTTCCATCCAATAACACGACTACTGCAAGGTCACCGTCAACGCCCTTGGCGGCTGTGAAGTCGGCCGCGCCAGTGACGAAAACGCCAAGGACACCAAAGTCGAAGACAAGCTCTCTGGCATATACTTCTCGAAAACTATTTCAATCCCGCTCTCCAATCCAAGTGGCGAATGCCGCTGAAAGTCTTGACCACCCTCTGAAAAAAGTGGATGAGGATTCATTGTCCGGTGTTCGAACCCGAGCTGCAAGCCCCTCTCTTTTCGTACTCTCGCCAATGCAACCAGCGCCTCAAACACCAGACAAGTCGAAAATGCAACCGGCTCCGGCCGTAACTCCTAGGAAATCACCCGTCTCCCGTGCAGCGATGGTGCCACGATCCGTAGAGCGCTGCACTCCCATCTTCTTGGATGTCAAGCGCGCTCCGCCAAAGGTGCCTAGCGTAACAGAAAAGCGACCCACGGGAGAAGTCAAGCAAGCCATCACAGCCCCGAGAACAAAGATCCAAGAAGCTAAACCACAGGCCCGCGAATCCGATCTTCAAAGGGTAAAGCAACTGTCATTGAAGTCGATGTTTGCCCGGAGTGCCTCAGAGAAGCCCACCGGACAAAAAGAGCATACCCGGCATCCACCGTCTTTCCCAACGGCAGAAGCCCGTCGGTCATCCTCACTACACGTCCAGGGAACGAAATCATTCGTGACATCCAAGTCGTCAAAGTCATATACTGCGGACTTTGACACGGCTAGAGACAAGAAACGCCAGAAATCACGGCGCTCACTACTCTCGTTGGTGTCGAGCCGCTCCAAAGGCCAAGAAGCCGAAGACGACGAAGACGATCTCGTCAGTCCCATCCGGTCCAAATCGTCGTCTTCCAGGTCCGTCCAATCATTTGCCGCAGGTAAAACCGCAGGGGCAGCGGACTCGGCCAGACACAAGATGCGGAAGTCTACGTCACGGACAACAGAAGAAGACCAGGTGCAGCTAGAACGAGAAACAACAAGGGATCCGGACAGGATGAAGGACAAGAAAAAGAAGAAAAAGAGGCGACACACGGACGGTCTTGTCTCGAGGCATTCTGGCTCGGCTAAATCGGCCGATGCTAGTGCCGTTCAGGAGTGTGGCGTGGATGGGTATACGTGCAATCGAGATTTCTGCTTCACATGTTTATAGGGGGTTTTGTTCTTCCAGCAGGCTGGAAGTCATGCGGTCTGGTCATTCATGGTAGTTGGCCGTATCATATTATGCTTGTAAATAAAATGCATCAGTCCATAATGGGCACCATACATAATATGCCGCATTGAGTCGTTTTTTCGATCTACACTGCATCGTTGAATACTTTTTTTTTGTTTATATCTCCCTTTTTCTGTCTCCCTTTGAAGGAAAAGAAATAAACGTCCATTCTGCATTGCCTTGACGTATACCACATCAAGCTTCGTCTCCAAGGACTTGTATTTTTACACCAAAAAATAATAATTAATTTTTCTAAAAGAAGAGCGAGGGAGAAAGGCGGAGAAAGAAACATCTCAGTCTATACTTGTCACGGAGGACCTATTTCTGAATCGACGACGAACGTCCTGCTTCTCGAGTATCGCACTTGCAGTGACCCCTTGGCGTGTTTTGTTTTCTACGGAGGTAGACTTATTCCTCTTTTGAGTTGGAATGTACGGGTAGATAGGTGTTGGTATTATGTAGATGAGAACTAAAGTACTAGATAAATATATATATAAGATGATAAAGGAAGACTTTTTTTTTAAAAAAAAAAAGAGAAGAAGAAGAAGAAGAAGAAGAAGAAGAAGAAATAAAGAAATAAAGAAATAAAGAAATAAAGAAATAAAGAAATAAAGAAATAAAGAAATAAAGAAATAAAGAAATAAAGAAATAAAG
>SRPT01000920.1:0-11973 GCA_018360205.1 Claviceps digitariae
ATATACTTATTAAAGCTTATAACTATATATAAATATATATTATAGTAGTAAGTATAAGCTAAATTATTTATTTAACTATATATTATAACTAAAAGAGCTAGCTTTCTCTTTAGTTAATATAATAAAGCCTTAAAGAAATATTTATTAAAATACACTAGCTTAGTAAGAATAAAAATAGAAACTACTTAACCTTTTATAATAGCTTCTACCTTTAAAATACTTTTTAAATAACTAAATATTTAATTCTAAAAGTTAATATTCTTTAGGTATTATATTATAACTTTTAGTATATTTAAAGAGAGGCCTTTTTAAAGAGTAACTTTAATATAAATTAAAATACTACTATTTTTAATATTAATACTACTAATAATATAAACTTAAAAAAGAAACTTTATTTAAATACCTAAAGCTATTAATATTTCTTTAAACTATTTAATTAAAATAAAAAGTATTTATAAAATTAAGTTATAGTAAGTTTAAAAAGAGTTTAGTATAAGATCTTTATACTATAAAATTTAATTTTAAAAGAGCTTATTTAGAAACTTTTATAGTAATAATATTAACTATATTTAGAAGCTAAGTATAAAGAAGGTAAAGTCTTTCTATAATAAAAATAATAATTAAAGGGTTATTACTTAAAGAAAGAAAGAAAAAAAAGAGAAAAGTAAAGGGAAAAAGAAGAGAGTATAAGTAAAAAATAGGCTATAAAACCTATAGCTAACTAACTTACTAACTAAATAGGCTTATTATATATATTATAAGCTAATAAGTATTAGAGTAATTTATAATACTTATAATAGGTATTAAAAAGTGCTAAATTTATTATTAATATAGATAATAATAGAATATATAGTTAAGGGTAAATTACACTCTTACTTATAGGCTAGCTTTACTTATAACCTTTAACTATAGACCTTAAGCATAAAAATATAGGCTTTTTACTCCCTTTTTTCTTTCTTTTTTCTTCTTTCTTTATATAAAAACCTCTTTTTCTTTTCTTTCTTTTTTTTAATAAAAAAGCTACTTTTTCTCTTATAGAATAATGCAACTTTAATTCTCTTTTAACTATACTAATTCTTACACTAACTATTTTTTTTTCTTTTATACTTTTACCCTTACTTTTTTTTTATATATTTTGTTTTTAACTATTTAATCTAATAGAAAATATAGAGAATTACTAACTATATCCTAAGTCTATACCCTAGAATATAATAATTCTAGAAGCTAATAATATTTATTACTTCACTATACTTACTTAAAATACTTTACCTTTTTTTATAAAGAAGGAGGAATTTTTTAGTTATAATAAGGCTTTCTATATACTTAATAAAGTTTCTCTTATTTAAAAAGACCTAAATTTACTTTATAAATTCTAGCTTTCTATTTTTATTTTTTAATTTTACTAGCCTTTTATTCCTATTTTAGTAGACTTTAAAATATTTAACTTAGACTATTATACCTATATTTTATTATTAAAGCTAAATATAAACGCTAAATAATAAATAAACTATCTAAGGAATATATATAGTTTCCTTAGAAATACTATTTATAAAGACTAGCTTAATTAGTTCTAACTTTTTATAATAATAAGGATTATTAAAAGAGAGCTTAAAGAAATTATTATATTCCTACTAATAAAAATCTCTATACTTAATAATTACTTTAATTATAATAATCTCTATAGAGATTTAACTATAGTAAGAATTTACTTAAGCAATTTAAACTATTTAATTAATATTTAATATAGTATTTTTTATAGTATTTATTAACTATATAGAGACTAGTATAGTAAATAACTTATTACTAGCTTTATATATTATAAAAACTATTAAACTTACTTTATTTTTAATAAAATATATAGGTATTTATATTATTTTAACTTTTATATAAAATAATATAAGTTTAGATTCTAAAAATTTATAAAAGTATAGAGTTAAATATTAAATAATATAAACTATTTTTATTTCTTTAAAGCTATTATAATTCCTACTCCTACTTAAATAGAAGGAATAAAATATAGCTATACTTACCTTAGCTTCTTTATTTATATACTTAGAGGAGCTATTAAACTATAACTACTTAAAATAGTATTTAAAAGTATAGATTTTAGGAACCTTATAGGAAATATTATTCCTATTATTTTAATAGAATTATTTAAACTATAAATTTAATAGTAGCTCTTTATAGATAATATTCTTAATATTATATTTAACTATTAGAACTTCTCGCGAATCCGCCCGCACCCCTATAGCGACGCAGAACTGACTCTAAAACGTATAAAAACCTTAGAATATTAATTACTATACCTATTTACCCCTCTCCTTAATAGCGTATTAGTGCTAGAGTATAGGTATAGTAAATAAGGTAATTTTAATAGATATTAATAGTGGAAATTATAGTTTTACTTAGAGTTACTACTATCCCTTTATAGAATAAAGTAGCTTTATAATAGTAAACTATATTAAGACTATATTACCCCTAGTGTATAAGCTAATACTAACTTATTTACATTAGAAATATAATAAAATTACTAAACTAGTGCTAATATAATTACTAGGAAATATATAGAATATTATTCTATAAATTATTAATATAGAAATAATATATACTTAATATAAAGCTCTCTAGCCTTTAATGCCTTTTATAACTCTTACTACTAATAATAAGCTCCTAATAGTAAAAAACCTCTTTATAATAGTAAAAGCTATAGTTATAAAGGCATTCTAAGCTAGGAAAGCTATAATACTAATATAGGTAAGCATTACTATAAGCAATAGGGCTATAATAACCTTAATATTATAATAATAACCTGCCCCTATAGTAGTACTACCTTACTTACACTATAAAGTTATAGTTAAAGGGATTATTATTACTAAAATTATATAAACTTACTCCCTTAAGGATATTATTATAGTAGTTAACTAAGCTATAAGCTTTAAAACTATAGTAATAATATATTACCTCTATAGTAATAATATAGTTATTACTTTTTATAATTTAGTAAAGTTATATATTAATAATGCTACTTAAGTTTAAACTATATTTAAACTAAATATAACTCTAAACTACTAAGTATTTAGTATTATTATTAAAGGCTTCCCTACTTAGTATATATAGAATTAAGGCTATAAAGATATTCTTAAGGCACTTACTATAGCTAATAAACCTAGGATTATAAGGGTTATAGCTTATAAACCCTATAGTACCTTTATAAAAGCGCCCCTTATTATTAGTATTAATAGGGTTAATATAGCAAACTAGCTATACTAAGCTAGTATTATTTATAAAGTAGAAATATTTAAAGCTAAACTCTATAATAAGGCCTTATACCTATATTAGTGCTTTAGCTACTTTAAATTTAGCTATATTACTACTTACTATAGCTTAGTATTATACTATAGCTACTACTTTACTAATTAGTATAAGGGTAGTAAGTAATTCTACTCTACTCTATTAAGGGCAATTTAAAAGCAATACCCTAACTATATAAAGGCATACCTAGTATAGTCTAAACTCTATACTATAGCTAATAAATAATAGTTCTAGGCTAAGGCTATATACCTAACACACCCCTAGTTATTTACTGCCCTAGCACTACCCTAGAATAATAGCTAAATAAAGGTCTATACTTACTATTATAATGCTAATAAGCTACTTATTTAGTTAGCATTGCCTTAGCGCTAGGTTAGTAAACCCTAGGGAAGGATATATTTCCTAAACTTTTATAACCCTTTTACGCCCTAACCCTAAGGTGCTATAGTAGCTTTCCTTAGCTAGTAGCCTACTACTATATTAAAACTAGGTACCTAAGCACTAACCTTTACCTAATAAACTATTTAACTAATTATAATAAAAATTATATACTAAAATATATAAAAGAAAACCTACCTTATTAAACTAGCCCTTAAGGCCTAGCTTAGTACTAATATAATTACTATATAGAAACTAGGCCTTACTAATAATACCCTACCTAACCTAAGCCTTAGCTACTTTTAGCTTATATACTAGGGTAGTAGAACTACTATATATATTAACTACTAATATAGAACTAATATATAGTTAACTTAGAATAGAACTAACTAGTGCTTTATTATACTCCTTAATATTAATATTTACTCTATTTACTTCTTTTTATTTAAAAAGAACTAGTTTACTCTTTTTATAGAATTTATATTAGCATTACCTTACCTTTATAGTATATTTATTAAAGATATGTACTACGTTCTGCTTAAATGCCCCTACTACAACCACCTACGCTAGGATGCCCCTAGGGAGGCACTACTACAGACCTACTGCAATGTCTATTCCGCCCTTAATAACCTGTGTATAGCTACTACCCTTACCTACTAGCTACTCTGTATAGGCTGCCTTAAATAGTATACCCTTGCCCTCTAATTATAGAACCACTAGGCTAAAGAAGATAAATATATACTAGTAAAGAGCTAGATTTACTAGGCTACTAGGGCAGGCAGTACCTTAAATAATATATAAGATAATAATATTAAGGAATAAAGTAAGATAATAAATATAAATAAATACACTATAGAAATAGTATAGAAGTAAAATAATTATAGTATAAATATTCTTATTATTTAGGTTAGAAATAAAAAAATAAAATAAAAAAAAAAAAAAAAATATAGTCCTACTATAGCCCCTTATTGCCTTTAGGCTACTACTTTATAATTCTCTAGCTACCTCCCTCTCCCCCCCTACCTCCTTATTTACTACTACTACTACTATTACTACTAGTGCCTTCTCTATTATTATTACTACTATTATTTTAATAGTATAGGCTTTTTTAGCTTAAAGTATAAGCACTATAGGTATAGGCTGCTTTTACTTCTCCCTTTTTAATTTATTTACCTTCTTTAAGGTAGTAGTATATTACTTTAATAGGGATAATAGCTCCTTTTACTATACCTTACCTAAGGTAGGCCTAGTGCTAAGCTTAGTTATAGCCTTTCTCTTTCCCTTTATAATAATAAACTACCTTAACCTTTTTTAAAGTTTACTATATTATTTATTTTATATTATATTATTAGCTACTAAAGTAGTACTAAGCTAAAAGCAAGGTAAATCTATATTAACTTCTTTACTATTTATATACTATTACTATATATAAATAAGTTTCTCTAGGTTATTATAATATAAAGGCTAATTTTTAATCTATAACCCTAGTTAGAAACTATAGTAGTACTAGGATAAAACTATTAGGAACTTACTTAGTAGTAAAACTATTAAGCTTTAGTATACTTATAATATATTATACTAAGACTTACTATAGATTAGCATTAATTATAGCCTAACCCTAGGATAGGTACTTACCTTATTAATAATAATACTACTAGCTAATATCTTTACCTCTTATAAGGTATAAACTATAGGGATATTCCTTAGAATCCCTAGGCTAGAGCTAAGTTAAATATAGAATTAAAGTAAGGGAGGGTAAGTACTTATATTAAGCTATAGAGTTAAAGAATTTTTTACTATTATTTATAATAAGTTAGAACCTATAACTAGGACTACTATAAACCTATAATAAATAGCACTAGCATTAATAGCACTATAGGTATAGTAAGGGGGGGATTACTTATAATTTTTATAATATATAAGGGAAAAGAAAGAAGGCTAAAGAGGGGGGGGAAGAGGCCTTTATATAATAAAAAAGGGAACCCCCCCCTAGTTGCTAATTTACTATTCTAATGTATACTATAAAAAACGCAGTTAATATAACTAATTAATGCGAATTAATATAACTTATATTATAGGCAATATAGAGCCTAACTGCTACTACTATAGTTATAAGGCAAACCCTAATCCTTTAAGTTAATATAAAAGTAAGGCTATTATAAAATTAATAATATTATTATTAGTAACTACCTCTAGCATATAGGGGCTGCTTACTAAGCTAATATAGCCCCCCCTAGCCCTATAGAAAATTATTTTTTTACTATTAATAGGGAATTTTATTCTTTTAATGCTAGTAGAACCTAATTTTTCTAACGCTAACACTAGAATAACTATACCTAAACTAATACTATAATGCCTCTAACTTTTTTATATATTTACACACTTTGCTGTAATTATTATAAGCTTTACCTAGTAGTAGCGCATTATTTATACATACTATAGGACTACCCTAGGACTACTATAGTTCTAGCCTAATAGCACTAAGGTTACTATATAGGTTTTCCTCCCTACACTAGGGTTTTTCCTATGTAGATTAAATAGAAGAGGTTCTAGAAATTAGGGCCTAGCCCTAACTAGCGTAATTTAATAATAATAGTATATTTATTAGTAACTTTAATTAATACTACCTTTTATAAAATAAAAAGAAAAAAACTTCTATAGGTAGTAATCTTTTACTTTAGATAGTAAAGTAGTAGTAACTTAATCTTAAAATGCCTTAGGGGGAAATTATATAGTAGTCTTATAATAAATATAATAATACTATAGACTATATCTAGGCTATATCTAATATCCCCCTTTAATACCTTAGGGGGGCTAACCTTATTAAGTTTAACTATATACTATAGCTTATTTAACTTAACCCTAACCTTTACTCCCTTACTATTAAAACCCTTTACTTTTACTAGCTTTATATAAAGAATAACCTTATTACTAGTAAGGTAGCCTATTAATTCTACCCTAAGGCTATAGCCTATATACTTAAAAATAATAATAATATTAAGGCATTTACCTACTAAATACTTACTAAACTCTAAGCTATTATAAACCTAGTAGTACTATATTTACCCTAAAGCACCTCTAGACACTATTTATAATAAAACTAATAAATAAAGTAAGCTATACTAAATATAAAGTATACTAACTACTACTAAAGGTTAAACTATACTAATAATAGCTAATAACTTACTACTAAGGTAGTATAAACCTAAGCTTAAGTTATAGCTAATAAATAGTAGAGCTTCTAGTGTATAGTAGTAAATATAGTAATAGTAAGATATAAAGGGTTATAAAAACTTAAATAATAAGCCTAGCTCTAAAGTAGTATCCCCTTAGAATCCTAATAAGTATTAACCTTACTTTATAATAGCACTAACTCTTTAATAATTACTACCTTATATAGAGATAAAGTAGCTATCTTTACTAAATAGTTTTTTTTTATATTTATAGCTTAAACTAATAATATTTTAATCTTAATAAGGCACTAGCTTAACACTACCCTATTCCTAGCTAAAGACTATTTTATAGATAATAAAATTTATAGTATTATAAAAAGCTTTATTAGCTAAAAGGCACCTAGCTTTAATAAGCTTTTAGTAGGATTCCTTAAGGCCTATAGTTAGCTACTTACTAAGGTTCTTACTACCCTTCTTAATATATACTACTAAACTAATTACTATTTAGCACTATTTTATAAGGCAAAGGTTATAATATTATAAAAGCTAGGGAAGTCCCTTAAAGAATAAAAATAAGCTAAGGTATAGCGCTTTATCTCTCTCCTTAGCATTATTAGTAAGGTACTTAAAGTAATAGTAGTAGTATAAATTATATATACTACTAAGGAAGGTAGTGCCCTTTTAAATATATAAATAGGTAATAAAGAGAACTAGTTAATAGAGATAGCTCTTAGTATCCTTATTAAAGCTATATATATAGTATAGCACTATAGTAGTATTATATTACTACTTTAGTTAGATATTTCTACTGCTTTTAATATAGTTTACTATAGGTAATTACTATATATTATACTTTAGGTAGGACTTTTTATATAAATAGTAGTATAGACCTAAGCCTTTACTACCTAAAGAACTACCTAATTATTCTTTAATAACTAAGCTATTAATAAGCTCTCTATCCCTATAAAGGTACTATAAAGGTCCTTTATATTCCTTATTCTCTTTCTTCTTTATATTACCTCTCTTTATATAAAGCTATAAGCTATATAATTTATACTAATTCTAGGCTTCTTTAATAATATAAATATCCTTACCTATAGCTATATACTAAAAGAGACTTAGCACTAGCTTAAAGCTACCTAGAAAGTCTATATAGAATAGTCTATAGAGTTAGGGCTATAGTTCTATCTATAAAAAAGTAAGCTTATATACTTTACCTATTAGCACTATATAATAATAACCTTAGTTTAACTTAGTACTACTATAATCTAACTAGTTTAATCTACCTATTTCCTTAGAGTTTAGATTTACTATAAACTTTATTAGTAAGTATATTACTAATAGGTTAAGGCAAAATTAAGGCAGTAGTAACTTATACTTATAGCGCTATTAGTATTTACTTAGGGTTGCCCCCTATATAATACTTAGCTTCTATATATATAAGTTATTTATAGTATTATTATATATAAAGTAGGAATACACTATACTCTATCTAGCACTAATAGAAGGGCCTATAGCATAGCTAAAATATTTATTTTTAAATAAATAAAGTGCCTTTAAATAATTATAAAAGCCTATAAAGTAATACTATAGTCCCTACTTAAAACTAAATTAGCTATACCTTTAATTTGCCTTTACCTTAACTACTATATATACTATTACTTTAACTATATTAAAGCTAGTAGTATAACTAATAAAATCTAAGCTACCTATATATTAATAGTAAGCTAACTCTATTAATACTAATAATATAAACCTTACTATACCCCTACCCCTAACTATATATTATTTTTAAACCTTCCCTATAGTTATACCCCTATTTTCTTACCTACTAAGTAACTTATATAAAACTAGTTTACCTTATAGTATTATAACTAAAAAGTAGTAAAAATATATTAGTTTTAACTTAAACCTATAGTAATAAAATAAAACTCTAGCTTTACCTCTATAAAGAAAATTATTTACCTTTACTATAGATTAATAAAGTATAAGTTTACTACCCTTATTTAGCTATATACTAAATATTTTAGTATATAGGCCTACCTATACTATTATTATATACTTAATATAGACTTATTTATATACTAATACTAAAAAGACCTTAATAATTATTACTACTTAATTCTTACTTATTTTAACTTTAACTACCTTTAGCCTATTAATCTTAATATACTACTACTTTAAAACTACTATAATATCTATATAGCCCTTAACTTTAATTATTTAATAAAGGCTATTATAACTTAGGTGCTTTAGACTAGCTATCTCTTTTAATTTTCCCTTACTTAGTTACTTAAATAATAGTAAGCTAATAATATAGTAAAGTATATAGTATAGGGGTCCTAGGTTATTACTAGCCTATTAATAATAGTAGTAAAGGCTAGGTTAACCTATATACCTTTTAAGTCTTAATTACTATAATAGTATAAATAATAGTAGTTATAGTAGTATATTAGTATTATAGTAGTATAAACTTAATAACTAAAAACCCTTTTTATTCCTTAAAAAATAAAAAATATAAAGAAAAAATAAAAACTTAGGCCTATACCTCTCTATACTAATACCCCCCTACCCCTATACTTACTTTACTTAATATTCTAGCCTATAAGCCTTCTATAGAATTTTATTTTACTCTTTTAAAGTATTAATAATATATTATACTTATAGTAGTATTTTACCCTTAAAAGAGAATATAGCAGTCCTAGACTACTCCCTTATTACTACTACTATAGTATTAGTCTTAGCCTAGCTAATTAGTCTCTTTACTTTCTTTTAAGTAGTATTATATTTAACTAACTATAGTAATTAACACTATATTAAGACTAGCGTAGGATTTAGTTATATTTATATTAACCTCCTTACTAGAGGTATATAAGTCTTAAAAATTTATAATATAAAGTATAGTATTATAGTATAATATAATATTTTAATTTAGCTATAGAACTAGTTAGCTACTATATTACTACTACCTTAAGGGTATATACTTATTAAAATATATATTTTTTACTAAATAGTATACTTATAGTAAGTTATATTAATGCTTAGGTAGTTTAAGGCTAGGTTAGAGTTAGTACTAAGGTAGGTTATATACCTTAGGTATTATAGTACCTTTTTATAATATCTACCTCTCTAAAGAAGTAAGGTATATAAAGCTAGTTATAAACTAAGCTAGGCTAGCCCTAGGTTAAATATAGCACTAAGTTAGAATAGAGGGGTACTTACACTATATTTAAAAATAGTAGAATTTTATAGTATTATTTATAGTAAACTAGGGTTAAGTTAGTATTAATATAGTACTATAATTAAAGGGAGGGGCACTTATAATAATAATAATAATACTAAGGAAAAAAGAGAAAAGAGAGAAAAAGGAAGAGAGTTATACTTAAGGGGGAAGGCTCTATTTATATTCTTAGTAACCCCTCCCCCCCCCCCCTAGAACCTAGTGCTAATTACTCTAGGGCCTTACTTTTCTAGTATATAGAACCTAGTAAAATATTTTTAGATTTATAGTAGTGTATAATATAAACTAGTATTAATACTAGCTTAGTACTAGAAAAATAACACTAAAGCAACTTATATAATTACACTACCCTTTACTATTAGCTTACTTAACTCCCTCCTAATATAGGACTATACTATACTAAGTTTTTATTTATATTCTATATATTTTCTAGTAATATAAGCCACTAGTCTAGCCTATAGAGCACTACTTCTATATAGCTAAAACTAGTAAGAGGCTATAGCGCCCCTAACGTAGTATTTATATTATATATAGGTTTTCTACCCTATACTAGGGTTTTTCCTATATAGTTCTTAGGAGGAGAGGTACTAGATATTAGGCCCTAGGCCTAACTAGCGTATTAATAAATAAATAAATAAAATATTTAACTATTTAAAAGCTTAGAATAAAACCCTTTAGGTATTAAAAAATATAGCTATAAATAAATTAAAATATAGTAATTCCCCTAGTAATAACCTAATAATTAAAGAATATTTTAATATCTCTTATTTTATATAATAAAGAAAAATCCTTTTACTTTATATTCTTTTATAAATACTAAAAAAAGGAAATTTATTATTATATACTTTAAATAATTAAACTATAAAACCTTTTAATATAAATTAAATAGTAATATTTAATTAAAGGTTTCTTTCTTATTTTATTAGGCTTTAAAATAAAAGTTAAATTCTAATAGTAAATATATATTATAAATTATTATTAATTAATAGAATAATTATTACTATTTAAAATTAATAGTAAATTATACTTACTTAAAAGCAATATATTTCACTAGAAAGTTTAAGCTAATATAATCTTTTTAATTAAATAAATTAAATATTAATTAATTTTTCTCTTTAAAACTAAAGCTAATAATCTTTAGACTTTAATATAAAAAATAAAAAATTTAGTTCTCTTTTATTACTTATTATTACTACTTTAAATATATTTACTTTAAGCTAACTTTTTATATCTTTTAAACTTAATAAAAAAAGTATTTCTATAGGCTTAAGCATTAAATTAAGTAGTTTATTTTTTATTTAAAGCGTTAAAAGTATCTCTCTTTAAATTTAGTGTAAAATCTAAGAATTATAAATATACTAAATAAATAAATAAATTAAAAAAGAGAATAAAAAAAAAGGTTTATAGCTATAAAATATAATATAAATTTAGTATAGTAATTTTAAGAGCTTTAAGTATTTAATTAAAGGGATTAGCTATAATATAACTAATTTACTAAACTTATAGGTATTTAGTAAAATTCTTCTTATAATACACTATAATAAAATGCTAAAGTAGTATAAATTAGAATAATAAGCTATAAAACTATAATTAAATTACTACCTTTACTTTAGTAAAAAAATTACACTTAAAGAGCTATTTTTACTAATGCTTTTATAAGTAAAATATTTATTTTAATTATACCTTTTAAAATTATATTTAGAGATAGTTAAACTAAAATTAAGAATTATATTAAGGTAGAAATAATAAAGAAGGTTAGAAAGGTTAATTCTAAGAATAAAAGAATAAGAAAGTAGTAAGAAATATAGAATAAATAAGCTTTAGAATATTTAATTAAAATATAATAAATTGTTTTTTTTAGGGATATAT
>SRPT01000921.1:0-11963 GCA_018360205.1 Claviceps digitariae
TATAATATTATTAAAATACTTAAAATACTACTAATTAAAAGTTTTATTTATATTTATTTTATTATTAACTATTTAATCTAGGTTTTTATAATTTAATTATTAACTTTATTTTTCTTTTTAACTATAGGTTATTATTATAAAAAAATCCTATATTTTACTTTCTTTAAGATTTATATAACCTTTTTTTCTTAGTATATAGTATAACTTTTTAAAGTAGTTATTTTTAGCTAATATAAATAATAGTTTTACTTAAGCTATATTTTTCTTTAATTATAATATAAGCTATAATTAAAAAGAGATACCTTTTAGCTATTATTAAATTTAATAAACTTAATAATAAGGCTTAATTACTATAAGGAATTTTATATTAACTAGCTAAATTAATAAAACTAATAAAATAAAATAGTTTAATTTTAGTAAAAATTCTACTAATTATTTAATTAGGAGAGATAGTATAAAATAATAGAAAATTAAAGAAATATACTAAAGTTTTCTTTAGTAAAAACTAAGGCTTAGCTAATTTAAATAAAAAGTAAAGTTTTTAATAAAATAATATATAAAGCTAATACTATAAGAAAAATATTTTATATTTTATAAAAGTATAAAATAATAGTAAAAATAAGAAAAACTATTAAAAAATTAATAAATTAAATAATCTTTTAAATAATAAAGAAATTTTTATTTATTTCTTTTACTATTAAGTATATTACTTTTATAATATAGAATTAAGTTATTACTTTTACTATTTTTATATATAGAATTCTAAAGATAATTAATAAAGAAATACTCTTAACTTTATAAAAAAATTATCTTTTAAAAACCCTTAACTTTTTATCTCTTTTTTATTTATTTAATTATTTAAAGCTTTTTATATTAAATTTATTAAAAAAGCACCTTATTTATATACTTTTTTTTATTTTAAGTTTACTTAAAGCTAATATATAGAAACTCTTTATTAAAGCTACTAACTTTAAACTTATTAATATAAGCTATATTAAAAGCCTTATTCTTAAGATTAATAATATAAACTATATTAAAAGCCTTAACCTTAAAACTTTTATTTAAATTCTTAGGGAATCCTTAAGTTATTAATATATAATTATATTCCTTTAAAATAAATATTTATTTAATTAGTTTATTAAGAAGAATATTACTAATTTTATTAAGAATTTTAAGGCTAAAATAAAAGCTTTTAGTATACTTAAAACTAACTAATATTAAATACTTAAAAAGAAAGTTACCTTAAAAATCTATTAAACTATAAAAGTCTTTATAATAGCTTATACCTAAATTAAAGCTAAAGAGAAGTTATTTATATATTATAATATAACTCTTTAAAAGTAAATAAAAATAGTAATAAATTAGCTTAAAAAGTATAATATAAAGAGACTATAAAATATTAATAATACTTACTTATAGTTATAAATATATTATACTTTAGTATTAAAAGCTTAACTTAAAACCTAAAAAATAGCTATTAAGTAGTTTAGGTATATTTATAAGGCTATTTTTAATAAATTAATTATTAGTTTTATAGACTAAAAGAGTATAACTTATAAGGATTTTTTTATAAAGCTTTATAAAAATTTATAGCTTAAACTTATAAAGTATATAAAAACTTATTTATAATTTAAAAATTAAAATATTAAATATAATTACCCCTTTTAATATAATATTTAATTATTTAATTTAAGCTATATAAATTATTTAACCTTTTTTTAGTTTAATAATAATAATTCTATATTAGCTTTTTATAAACCTTAAGAGAGTTAGGCTTAGTATTAAAAACCTAGCCTTAAGTTAATTTATTATAAAAATTAAATTAAGGCTTTTATTAAATAACTTAAGAATTTAAAGATTATAATAGTTTATAATACTATTTAACTAATTAATATATTAAAAAGGGCTAAAGAATAACTTAACTTACTTAGTTAAATATAGGTTAATATAATATAAACTAAGGGGCTAAACTAGTCTTACTTAATATAACTAGAAAGCTATAAATAATATTAGTAGTACTATAAATACTTTTATTATAATAAAGAGAGATACTTTCCTAATAAGTATAATTTATTAAACTATAATTAAAAGATTAGCTTTATTTACTATAATTCTTAGGCTAGAATTATAGTAATTAATAATAATATTTAAAAGTATTAAATTTTACCTATTCTTTATAACTATTTTCTAGCTATAAAATTCTATTTATACTACCTTACTTTATTTTAAATAGAATATTTTAATAACTATACTATTTAATTTTTTATAGTTTAGGTTTAATAGTATTTAAAGAGAACTATAAAAACTTAAAAGGTTTAGAAAAATAAAAAGATATTATAGACTAGCCTAGAGGCGTCTACAATCTAGCGTTAATAGTGTTATTATTATTTTTAAGGAGAGAAAGAGAATATAGTTATATATAACCTTACTCTATTAGTATATATAGATATTACTTAGGCCTATACCCTATAGGGATATATATATATATATATATATATTTAGTAACTTCTTACCTTTCTTTATAATTTAAGCCTATAGCTTAAATTTATTATATAGCCTCTCTTTAGTATATAAAATAGAAAAATAAAGATACTTAAGGAAAATAAAAGGCTAAAGCTATATAGTTTAAAATATAATTTAATATAATACCTTATTAGTTATATTATTATTATTATTAGCTAAAAACTAGCCTATAAAGGTAACCTATATATAATAATATACTAATTAATATTTAGTTACTATATAATTATAATATTAATATTATTACTAATACTAACTTTAACCTAATAATTTATATATTCTCTTATTATTTTAATTCTATTAAATTCTATATTAAATATAATATTTATTATTATTAATGCCTATAAGCTTACTAAAAAAAGTATAAAAAGAAATATTCTTTCTCTTTTTATATTACTATTTATTTCTCTTTTCTTTATACTATTTATTTTAATATTTTATTTTACTATTTACTTAACTATAACTATACTTTATTTCTATCTTTTTTAATATTATACCTTTTTAATACCTATAAGTTATTATATTTATAGCTATTAAAGTACCTTTTCTTTTTTTATTACTATCTCTAGGCTAAATTAATTTATAAAAATATATAAATAAGTATAACCTTAAGGGTAATTTTAATATTACTTTATTTATTACTAAAGATTATTAATTTTTTTATAATTTATATAATAATAATACTATAGTTAAAAGTAAGTTTTTTTATAAGCTAGGCTTTAGTAAGTATACCTATTAAAAATATAATAAGTCCTAATATAAATATATTTAAAAAATATACTTATATATTATTAATTTTAAGCTTTATTATATATATAAGTATATAGTTATTATAATTAATTATAAAGAAGCTATTATTATACTTAGTTAAGTTACTACCCTAAGCCTAAAGGCTAAATATATATACCTTATCTTTATATACTACCTTACTACTTAATAATATTATAATAAATATAACTATATAAAGTAATACCTTACTTAGAAGAGTAATTAAGTGCCTATAGGCTTACTACCCTATTATACTTAATATAAATATAAAAATACTTATTAATAATTATTTTTATTCTCTCTTTTTAATATACTAGGATTTAATATTATATAGAATTTATATTAATTTACTTATATTATCTTTACTACTATTATAATTATTTAATAGTATACTATTTTTATATTAGCTATTAAAACTACTTAATTATTTATAATGCTTATATTTAAGGCTTTAAACTTATTATTTTTATATTTTAATAGCCCTTTAAGCTTATTTTTATTTTAAAATATTTTTACTATAAATTCTTAATTAATCTTTTTTAGCCCTATATATATTACTACTCTTACTATATAAAATAATTATATTTAAGCTAGCTTTATTTCTTACTTAACTTATATTATTATTATTACTATTACTTTTACTATAAAGAAACTTTAAGCTCTTTAAGCTAACTTTATATATAGCTTATTTATAAGTTAATACTTTTTAAAATATATTTTTAAGTATATAAATATTAATACTTTTTATACTTAGAATTCTATACTAGCTATTTTTATACTTATATTACCTATACTTAAAGAGTAAAAAAGCTAATTCTTTATATTTTTTATACTTAAGTAGTATTAGTTTTTTATATAATATTTTTTACCCTTACCTTAGTATTAGCTTATTACTTAGCTTTAAATTATAATATATTAAAAAATTTATATTCTTTAGCTTTATTAATACTAAGCCTTTACTTAACTATTACTTTTACTAAACTATTTATTCTTTAGATTATTTTTATTATTCTTTATATTTTATATAATTAACTCTTTAAACTAATATTAATTAGCCTACTTTTACTATTTAAATATAGCTTAGGCCCTTTTTATAGTATCTCTCTTTACTTACCTTATTATTATATTTTTATTTAACTAGCTTTAAACTTATTTTAATCCCTTTATAAAAAATACTATATTTATAATATTTCTTACTTATATACCCTTTATTTTATTATAAAATTTAAAGAACTTTATTTTTAATAACTTTAAGAATTAATAATATTACTACTATAATAAATATTATAATAAAACTAACTATTATCTTTAGTGCTTATTTTACTTTATATTAACTTCTTTATTTAGTTTAAAAATTACCTAGCCTATATTAATTAAAATTTCTATCTTCTTTAATTTTAAATTTAAATTATTTTTTAAAGTAAGCTTACTTTTACTATTACTACCTATAGAAAAAACCTAAATTATAATTAAATAAAAACTATTACCTATAGCTAACTTTTCTTTAAGTAATATTATACTAAAGTTATATATAAAAAAAAAAAAACTAAAATTAAATATAGGCTAAGTTTAGTTTAAGTATTAAGTAAGAAAGTTAAAAAAAATTATAATAGCTTTAATAAAGTATTTAAAGGATAAATTATTAGTAAAATTATATATAAATTTAATATTAAAAATAGTATTAAATTTAGTTTTAAATTACACTAAAAAATACCTTACTTTAAAGCTATTATTTATTAATATATTATTATTTTAAGCTTTAAATTATACTAATACCTTAGTATTTTAAAAGTTTTTTAGTAATTTTTATATAAATTAAATATAGCCCTATTATTTTATTAAAATATTTTAGTATTATCCCTAGCCCTAAGTATTCTTTATAGCTAATATATTTTTTACTTTATATTTTACTAAGTTAAAGTCTCTTTTTATTAAGTTTAAGTAAGGGCTAAAATAAAAATCCTTTAAAACTTAAAATAAAAATAAGTTAGTAGCTACTCTTTTTACTAAATCTATATAAAAAATAAAGTATATACTTTAAAGAATATTTAAATAAATAGTTAAAGAGGTTAAAGTTATTATTACTTTATACTTAATTATAACTTAATTTAACTTATAGCTTAAATAATTAGTTTTAATATTCTAAAAACTAAGCTATACTATATTCCCTATTTAAAAGCATTTAGCTAAATATTATAACTTATTTATTATATTTTACTATTACTATTAAATAAAGTTAATAATTACTTATATAAATAAAGTGCCTTTTTAAAGCTAATTTAAAAAGGCTATAGCTTACTCTTTTAAAGATATATTACTTTATATTTTTATTATAATATACTAAACTAATTCTATATTATAACTATATAAGGCTTAAAATATACTAATCTTTATAATAAAAAATATATAGTTATTAAGTATAACTTAGTAAGCTAGTAAATAAGCTAGCTAATTTAATTAAAAGAATTTTATTATAACCTAAAGTATTATTTATACCTTTTAATTTACCCTTTTTATACTATTATTTATTTAAAGATAATAAATAGTAAATAGTAGTTATTTTATACTAATAAATTTATATAAAGTAAACTAAAACTATTTAACTTAATTAAAGCTTTAATTAGAAATAATCTTATAAAGAAACCTATAAAACTACTACTAATAGAACTTAAACTAGTTTATATATACCTTAGCTATTATATTATTTATAGCTTTAATTTAAATAAATTTAAATAACCTATTAGTAATTATTATAATATACTAAGGAGAATCCTTATTAATTATAAAAAGGTTTATTATAAAATCTATTAAAATCTAAAACTAATATTAATTTAAGGCTAGAATTAACCTTAATAGTCTTTATTAAAGTTATTTATTTTTTTACCCCTTAATATAGTAATAATTCTATATAAAATAAGCTATATTTAAAAATATACTATTTTAGTAAAAGTTTTATAATAAAGCTTAAAATATAGTATTTTAACCTAAATACCCTAAGAAAGGTATACTATATATATACTAAATAAATATAATTATTAAGGGCTTAAACTTAAAAACTTAAAGCTAACTTTAAAACTAAAAAGCTTTATAAATACTTAATATATAGTTTACTACTTAATATTATATTTCTATATTTACTAAAAAGTATTTAGCTTTAGCCTAAATAGCCTTTAGCTTAAGCTAATAAATAATATTACTTTAAAAGAATTAATTCTATAAACTCTATAAATATTTATTTATAAAAAGTAAATAACTTACTAATAAAGTATTAGCTAAGCTATTAATAAGTAAAAATAAAGTTATACTTAGCTTAAGCTAAGTAAGCTTATTATTTTTTAGCTTATTTATTTTCTTATTATTTTTTATTATTAAACTTATAGCTATATATACTATACTAAAGAGTTCTATAAATTAATAAAAAAGTATTATATACTTTTTACTATTTTAATTTTACTAAGAAAAAGTATTAAAATAAGCTATTTAAATACTAAGGTAATACTATAAATAAAAGTAAAAAAGTAATAATATTTTAGCTTATTAAGCTTACTTTTTTAATATTTTTTAAAGAGTAATAAAATACTTTAAATTCTTATAGTTTATATAAATAGTAAAAGGGTAAGTAATACTATATAATTCTATAAACTAAGCTTTAAGGTAAGAGATAATACTAAGAAGCTTTTTATTATAAATAATATAATTTTACTAAGCTAAAGATAGGTAAGTAAAATAATAAGCTATAAAGTAAAGTATATTATTATTATTATATTAAAAAAAGTAACCTTTTAATGCTTTATTTAAATAGTTTACCTTTAAAACTATATTATAATCTAGATTTTACTAAGCTAAAACTAGGTATAAAATAAATACTAACTTTAATTATATAAAGGTAGCTATATAGGCTTTTAACTAAATAAATAATACCTTTTTCTTTATTAATATAAAGAAAGGCCTTACTAACTCTAAAAAATTAAAAATAAAATTATAGTAAAAATTTATAAACCTTAAAAAACTATATACTTTTTAGGCTTAAGTTAAGGCCTTTTAATCTTAAATTATAGTAACCTTTTTAAAATTTAATTAAACTATTTAACTAGCTTTAATTATAAAACCTAAGTATTTTACCTTTATTACTATAAAGGTATACTTTTTAATATTTAAATAAAGATTTATACTATAAAGTTACTTTAAAATTTACTAAATATAGTATATATAGTTTTTATATAACCCCTTTATATATATTAATATATTATTTAAATAGGCTATAGTATATAACTTTAATATATTCCCTAGGGTATTATTAATATATTATTAAAAGGTAATTAGTATATTTATTAGCTTAAATAAGTAGACTAACTATTTAAATAGCTTAAATTAGGTTTAAAAAGCTATTAAGTATTTATTACCCTTTACTATATAAATTTAGTAAAATATTAATTAAATATTTAATTTAGTAAACTATTAAAAACCTACTAAAAAGTAAAGGGTTTTTTTTATTAAAGGTAATAAGTAATAGTTTTAATTTATAACCTTATTAAAGGCTTAATAGTTTATATAAAATTATAAGCTAGCTTCCCTAGCCTTTTTTACTAAAAGTATTAAGGCTATAGCTAAAAAAAAAAAGCTTAAATTTATTTTTTATTTATAAGGTTTATAATTTACTTTTATATTTTTAATAACTAATCCTAAAGTATATTATATAGTAATGCCTAAAGTAAGTTTAAAACTATATTATTTAAGTTATAATAAAGGTAAATATAATAATTAGCTTACCCTTAGTATAAAGAAAGAGTATTAGCTTTTTTCTTTTAAAATAACCTAGTAAAGTCTTTTAATTTCTTTAATAATAAAGCTATAAATAGCCTCTTTTTATTTACTTTAAAAGCTATACTAAAAATACTTATAATTTTCTATAAGCTAATTAATAAAAATTAGTTATTAGTATTTATTTTAATAGCTTAATAAATTATTATTATATAAACTAAACCTAGCACTATAGTAATAAAGTAATTTAACTAATATATACTTAGTAGTTATATAACTAATTCTCTTTAGAAATAAATTATTATTTAATTTTATACTAAATATAGCTTAATTTTATTTTATACTAGCTATAGTATACTTAAAATATAGTTATAAGTAAGGCTAGGTATAATATAAGCTATAATTAAAAAAAACTAATTATTAATATTAGCTTAAAACTAAACTAAATAAGTAATTTAAAGCCTTAATATAAACCCTAACTTATAATAAGCTAAAATTACTATAATTATTATAATTTTATATAGCTAAGGTAGTAAGAACTATTTTAAGCTTAACCTTTAAATAGCTTATTTATTTATAGCTATAAAACTATTATAATTATTATTTACTTAAGCTTTAAAGAAGGTTTAATTATTATAAAAAAAAGGTAGAAGAAAAAATAATACTTTTATATTTAATTTAATTTTTTTATAATCTTTATATTCTATATTTAATAAATAGTATAATAAGTATAATATACTATTAAGTGCCTTTTTACTAAAACTTAAGCTAAGGGGTTACTTTTTTTTAGCTTTAATTTATTTTTCTTTATAGCTAAGCTAAGGTTTTTAACTTTATAAAAGTAAATACTTACTTTTATTTATAGCTATAGTATAAAATATAACTTATAGTTAGTAACTTAGTATATAAAAAAACTATATTATAGGTATTACTTATTATTTTATTTTTTATAGTATATAGTTTAAGAAATCTATAGGGCCTAAGCTATATTTATATTAATAGTATTAAGCTATTAGTTTTATTACTATTTTTTAAAGTTTAAGCTAAAGCCTATAGTATTTATACTTATTATTATTATATTACTATTTTAATTATAAAAGTAGCTAGAGTAATAGCTATTATATAACTTAACCTTTATTTAGTAAAAATTTATATTAAAAGTAATACTATAGTATTTAATAACTATAATATTATAGTTAGTATAGAAGACCTTATAGCTAATATATATATTCTATATATTTTAATATAAAGCTATATAAAGCTTAATAAGTTTAATTAAATTAGCCTAATTTAAACCCCTAGTAAAGGTAAGCTTTTACTTAAATTAAATATAAAAATTACTAAACTTTTTATACTTTTATTAGTAAAGCTAATTTAACTTAAAAATAATACACTTTTAGTAATAAGGGTTTAAATAAAGCTTACTAAAGTAGTTAAAAAGCTATTAAGAGTTATACTATATTAAGACACTTTATTTAAAGAATAATACTATATAAAACTAAACTTATAGTATAAAGTATTAATATATAAAAACCTATTAATTATAGTTTAAATTAATAAAGTTTTAATTTATAACTAATTTATAAAATATAAAGCTTTACTATACCTTAAAGAATATATAAGTTTTATTATAAAGGCTTTTAATTAAAAGTAATTTTTATTATAGCTTATTTATTATAATTCTAAGATTAAAACTAATAATTAGTATTTTTATTTATTATTTATTACTATTTTAAAGCGCTTATTATAGTTATATAAGCTTCTCCTTTTATTATATAAAAAGACTATATAAATATATTAAACCCTCTTTTATAGTGTTTTTTTCTATATTTTCTATTTTATTAAGGCCTAAATTAGTGCTAATTTAAAACTTATATAAAAGTAAGGAAAAATAATAAATATTATAAACTAGCTTAAAGGTATTTATAATTTAATATTAATAGTATTATTATTATTCTTAAGGAGAGAAAGGGAATATAATTATATATAACCTTACTCTATTAGTATATATAGGTATTACTTAGGCCTATACTCTATAGGGATATATATATATATATATACATACCTAGCGACTTCCTACCTTCCTCTATAATCTAAGCCTATAGCTTAAATCCATTACAAAAGAATATCTTTAACTTTATTTATAAATATATTAACTTAGTAATATATTAACTAAAGAGATACTAACTAACTTTAATTAAGATTCTTTAAAGAGAATTACTAATATAAATAAATATTATTATATTTATAATACTATTTAATTAAATAAATATAAATATTACCTCTTTAATTAATACTAATATAAATAAGAGAACTTATATTAAAAATATAATAAATAAACCTTTTATTAAAGCCTAAGCTTAAATAAATAAAGAAAGTATTATTAAATATAAGAAATAAAGCCTATAGAAATGCTTTATTAATTAATTATATAAAGAAGTTTTTATTAAAAGAATAGGGCTTATAATTTAGAACCTTTTATAACTCCTTTTATTACTTATTAAATCTATTAGAAAAAAATATAATATATATACTAAGGGTATAAATAAGGTTTTCTTTTATAATAAAAAGTTAAAAGCTATAAAAATAGTTCCTTTTATAAACTATTATTACTATAAAGTTAATAAATTAACTAATTATAAACTATTACTTTATATTTTATAAACTCTAATAAATATAATTAAAAATAAAGGTAACTCTATACTAAATAATACTATATTTTACTTATTTAAAATAATACCTATAAATACTAATACTACTTTATAATTCTTTCTTTAAGAAAGAATAGGTTAGCTAAATATTAATATAAATATTTTTATACTTAAATTAAATAATTATACTAAAAATAACTATATTATACCTTATATAACTAAAGATATTATTAATGCTAAGAATATATTTAATAAAAAGCCTTTAATAAGTAACCCTATCTCTATTTATTATAATTATAATAAGGAGGTATATTTAAACTTATTTATAAGGTATTTATAAGAGCTTCTTTATTTATAAGTGTTGGTATAACCTCAGAAAGGTTATAAAAGGATAAATAAAGCACTAGTGCAAAAAAGGTTATAAATACAATGTGTTAGTGTTAATTATAATAAAGCTAAGAAGCTAGACTAAGGAAGGTGGCGTTATATGCAGAGTTTTCCACTAGCGTTAGGGTTAGTGGGTCTAATTACGCAATGCGCCTAATTAGCATCTATAAATCGGACCTTCCTAAGGTTATGCTATTCTACTAAGGTTATGCTATTAAGGGCAATTCTAATACTTATAAATTCTCTCTTTTTTAATAAAGAGAAATTGCCTAAAGAGTGGCTAAAAAAACGCATAAAAAACAGAGAGTATTATTATTAATATATATAGATCCTTTAATTAAAAAGAACGTCCTTAATTAGCTAGCTTTATGCTAAGTTAATTATATAAAAATTCTATAGCCTCTATAGCCTTATTTATTATAACTAATTTCTATTAATTAGCTACTTCCCTCTTTACTTATTCTTCTACTTAAATTCTTATTTTATTGTTATTAATAAAGCTCTTAAGAGCCTTATTTAGCGTTGCCTTTATTATTATGTTTGTAATGTTATTATTCCTATTAATCCATTAAATTTCTATAAGCTTATAATACTTATATAATTATTAAAGGGCTATAATGTTAATTATAAGCCGTTTTTCCTTTATTATTCCTAGCTTTATAAGGCATTTATATAGGGAAAAAGAGTCTATATAGATTATTATTAAAATGTATGCTTTTTATAGCTTCTTTATAATTATATTTAGAGTAACTCCTAGTGTGTATACTATATCTACGCCCTAGACTATTCTATATAGCTTAGAGGCAAGAGCACTCTTTATAACTCTCTTACTCTTTATTAAGCTATATATAATAATATTCCCTTAAAGCTTAAATT
>SRPT01000922.1:0-11946 GCA_018360205.1 Claviceps digitariae
GCAGGTTTCGAACCTGCAACCCGCACAATTCTTGCTTACGTAAGAAAAGTGTTGGGGTTTGCCACGGCGCTTGACCACTGCGCCACGGGGTTTACCTAAGTATATAATAATAAGTAATACTTTATATAATTTAAAAGTAATATATAGGTAAAATTAAAATAAAAATATAATACTATAAAGTAAAAATACTAAGCTTTAGTATATATACTTTATAGGCTATAAATCTACTTATATAGCATCCCTTTTATCCTTAAAATAAACTTAATAGTTTTTATTTATTAATTAAAAAAAGCTATTAATAATATTTTAAGTACTATAGTAACCTATTAGTTAAGCTATATCCTACTTTTTAACTTTACTTTATAATATATTTTAAATAGAAATAATATTATAGCTAATAGATTATTAAAAAAGGGTTTTAAACTAATAAACTCTAGTAATAAAGTTACTAAAAAGAATATTAAAGACTTTATTAACCTTTAACTTAATATTAATTAGGTTATAAAAAATTTATATTTAAAAAAGAGTTATATAATAATTAAGTTCCTTATAATATTAATAAGGCCTAATTATATAAATACTAGGGCTTTTTATATATTTAAAAAGAAAGCCTTTAAATATTACTACTATAATAAAGTATTATATAAAAAGCTAACTAAACTTATAAAGAGACCTTTATTTATTATAAATAATAAAAAAGAATAATATTAAATTATTAAGAGAATATATAAGGACTTAAGTTATAAAGGCTATAAAGTAGTTTTTTAAATAGTAAAATAATAATACTATTAAAAAGGTATATAAATAATAATATAAGAGATAATATATTATTATAAAGTTTACTAAAAATTTACTCTATAGTAACCTTAAGAGATATTAATATTAGTTTATTCTAGTAACTTTATAAGCAAAATATATATTAATACTTAGTACCTACTATTTAATTATAATTATAAGTATTTTTTAAAAGTATAGTATAACTTTATAGAATAGGTTAAGGTAGAATTAATTTATATTACTAATATTAATACTATAAGGTACTTTATTAAGAAGCTTATTAATAGATTTAGACTTTTTTAATTTATTATCTATAATAAAGAACTTAAAATAAGAGGGAATTTTAAGGAAGCTCTTAAGGATATTAATATTAAAGGAATATAAACTTCTATATATAACCCTAAGGTAAATATACCTATAGAGGCTAGGTATTAGTTATTAGCTTTAATACTTACTAAAATTAGTAGTTTTAATAACTATTAGTATAAGTACCTTAATAGGGCTTTATTAATAAACTATATAGTAGTATAAATATTATATAAAAGGTCTATATTTTATTTAATTTATAGATAAAAGCTAATTCTACCTTTTAAGGTTAAGTTTTCTATATAGTAGCTTATAAATTAGAATATAGTTATAATAGCTAAAGACCTTTTTACTATATATATATAAATTTTAGAATAAAAAAGAAGTAATATTAAAGAAGTAAAGGAATAAGTATTTACTATTTACTAAAAATTAGTAGCCTATACTAATAAAAACTAAGCTTTTTTACTAAAAAAAGAATTTAATTACTTATTTTTAGGTAATTTAGTCCTTATTTATAATGTTTATTATACTATAAATATATTCTTTACTAAGAAGTTTATAATATAATAAAATAAACTATTTTAAATTTATAGCTAAGCACTATTTATAAAAGTATATAGGCTATAGACTCTAAATAGTATTATTTTTAATAAAATAGTTAATAGGGATTATATTAAAAAGTTTATTCTTAATAAGTATAGCTAGTAGACTTCTTCTATAAATAACTAGCTTTATTAACCCCTAAGGATTATTATAAATTATCTTTAACTCCTATAGAATATTATAAATAATATAACTTAAAATAACTTAAATAAGGACTTAGCTTTTATTTACTCTTTAGTTTTAAACTATAATATATTTAATTAAATAGTTAACTATAATATTATTCTACTCCTACTAGAACTAAATAATAAAAATAATAATATCTCTAATAAGGAGGCAAACTTACTGCCTTAATATTATTCCCTTTATAAATTTAAGGTATTAATCCCTAAGCTTAGTGCTAAAAAATAAGCTAAATATGCTATATTTTATAGCTCTCTATAGAATTTATAAGCTTTAAGTTATATTATTTTCCTTTTATTATATTTTTTTATATTACTTAATATCCCTTTTATTATTATTTTATTCTTTACCTTTCTAATTTTTTTTTTATAGGTATATATTATTATAAATTTAAAGGCTATAACGCTATAGCTACCCTAATTATATTACTACTAAGATATTTCTATTCTCTATTTCCCTTATTTAGTTATTATTTTATATTTTTTATATTACTTTACTTTTACTATAACTAAGTTTTATTAAAATACTACTTAAGCTTATACTTAATATTTAAAAGGCTTTAAAGAATGCCTTTTTTACTTAATTAAACTTAAATATCTTAAGTTTTTTTACTTTTTATTAATTAAAAAACTTAAAAAAAAAACTTAACTAGCTTTTAATAAAATAATCTTTAAATATATATTTTTCCTAATACTTTAAGTTATTTAAGTCTTTACCTTAAGGTTAAAAAGTAATAAAGTATTTAAAACTAATAATATATACCTATTATTTCTTAATAATAAGCAACTAATTAAAAGGTTTAGTAGCTTTAAACCCTTAATTTCTAGGGAGATAATATTAAATAAGAATTTAGTAGTTATTATTTCTATAGCTTCTACTATAGGTATATTAATAGTAATACCTTTAAGCCCTACTTATTATTATTAAGTATTATAATTTAGAGTTATTAAAAGAAAAAGGGGTCTTTAAAGGTTATATTTATTTTATAACTAAGGCAATTAGTTAAAAGCTTATTAAAGTACTTCTTATAAATTAATATATAGTATAACTAATCCTTATTCTTTAAAACCCTAATATAAAGCAGGTATTTTATATAAATGCCTTTACTTTATATTTTATATAAGTGCCTTTACTTTATATCTTATATAAGTACCTTTACTTTATAGTAAGTTAAGGTTAGCTAGGCTTAATATTAAACTTAATTTTCCTACTAATTAATTGCCTATAAGAATATATTTAGATTTATCTTTTTTTCTTTTTTTTTATTATAAATACTTAAATTAAATAATTTATTTTATTTACTTTATTTATTTTTTATTTTAAGCTACTATTTTTATTACTTTTCTATTTATTTTAGTAATAAGCTACTTTCTATCTTTATACCTTATTACTAGGGAGAGGGCTACTATTACTTCTTTTTACTTATTTCTTTTTTTACTTTTTTTTTCTAAATATATATTTATACTTTCCTACTAATTAAATATTTAAGCCCTCTTTTTTATAGCTTATATAAAAAAGAGATATTTAATATAATTTTATTCTTAGTATTTAATATAAACTCTCTATAGGTAACTTTAGCTATATTATATAGATTATAAATATTATTAAATAAATTCTCCTTCCTTAGAAAAGAAATATAAAGATACTTTTTAGTTATTTTAAGCTAATACCTATAGATATAAGCCTATTTATATTTTTTAAACTTCTAAATATAGTTACTATAAGTTCTCTTTTTAATACTAGGGATAGACTAATAACTATAGAAAGGGAAGAAAATATACTTATTAAAGCTTATAACTATATATAAATATATATTATAGTAGTAGGTATAAGCTAAATTATTTATTTAACTATATATTATAATTAAAAAAGCTAGCTTTCTTTCTAATTAATATAATAAAGCTTTAAAAAAATATCTATTAAAATATACTAGCTTAGTAGAAATAAAAATAAAAATTACTTAACTTTTTATAATAGCTTTTACCCTTAGAATACTTCTTAAATAACTAAATATTTAATTTTAAAGGTTAATATTCTTTAGGTATTATACTATAATTTTTAGTGTATTTAAAGGGAGGCCTTTTTAAAGAGTAACTTTAGTATAAATTAAAACACTATTATTTTTAATATTAATACTACTAATAATATAAACTTAAAAAAAGAACTTTATTTAAATACTTAAAGCTATTAGTATTTCTTTAAACTATTTAATTAAAATAAAAAGCACTTATAAAATTAAATTATAATAAGTTTAGAAAGAGTTTAGTATAAGATCTTTATATTATAAAATTTAATTTTAAAAAAGCTTATTTAGAAACTTTTATAGTAATAATATTAATTATATTTAGAAGCTAAGTATAAAGAAGGTAAAGTCTTTTTATAATAAAAGTAATAATTAAAGGGTTATTACTTAAAGAAAGGAAAAAAAAGAAAAGGAAAGTAAAGAGAAAAAAAAGAGGGTATAAGTAAAAAATAAGCTATAGAACCTATAGCTAACTAACTTACTAACTAAATAGACTTATTATATATATTATAAGCTAATAAGTATTAAAGTAATTTATAATACTTATAATAAGTATTAGGAAGTGCTAAATTTATTATTAATATAGGTAATAATAAGATATATAGTTAAGGGTAAATTATACTTTTACTTATAAGCTAGCTTTACTTATAACCTTTAACTATAAACCTTAAGCATAAAAATATAGGCTTTTTACTCCCTTTTTTCTTTTTTTTCTTTTCTTTCTTTATATAAAAACCTTTTTTTCTTTTCTTTCTTTCTTTTAATAAGAAAGCTACTTTTTTTCTTTTATAGAATAATATAACTTTAATTCTCTTTTAACTATATTAATTTTTATACTAACTATTTTTTTTTTTTTTCTTCTTTTATACTTTTACTCTTACTTTTTTTTATATATTTTATTTCTAACTATTTAATTTAATAGAAAATATAGAGGATTACTAACTATATTCTAGGTCTATACCTTAGAATATAATAATTCTAAAAGCTAATAATATTTATTACTTTACTATACTTACTTAAAATACTTTGCTTTTTTTTATAAAGAAGGAGAAATCTTTTAGTTATAATAAGGCTTTTTATATACTTAATAAAGTTCCTTTTATTTAAAAAGACCTAAATTTACTTTATAAGTTCTAGCTTTCTATTTTTATTCCTTAATTTTACTAGCTTTTTATTTCTATTTTAGTAAATTTTAAAATGTTTAACTTAAACTATTATATCTATATTTTATTATTAAAGCTAAATATAAATACTAAATAATAAATAAACTATTTAAGGGATATTTATAGTTTCCTTAGAAATACTATTTATAAAAACTAGCTTAATTAGTTTTAACTTCTTATAATAGTAAGAATTATTAAAAAAGGGCTTAAAGAAATTATTATATTTTTACTAATAAAAATCTCTATATTTAATAATTACTTTAATTATAGTAGTCTCTATAGAGATTTAACTATAGTAAGAATTTGCTTATATAATTTAAACTATTTAATTAATATTTAATATAATATTTTCTATAGTGTTTATTAACTATATAGAGATTAGTATAATAAATAACTTATTACTAGCTTTATATATTATAAAAACTATTAAACTTACTTTATTTTTAATAAAATATATAGGTATTTATATTATTTTAACTTTTATATAAAATAGTATAAGTTTAAATTCTAAAAATTTATAAAAGTATAGAGTTAAATATTAAATAATATAAACTATTTTTATTTCTTTAAAGCTATTATAGTTTTTACTTCTATTTAAATAAAAGAAATAAAATATAGCTATACTTACCTTAGCTTCCTTATTTATATACTTAAAGGAGCTATTAAACTATAACTACTTAAAATAGTGTTTAAAAGTATAGATTTTAAGAACCTTATAGGAAATATTATTTTTATTATTTTAATAGAATTATTTAAACTATAAATTTAATAGTAGCTCTTTATAAATAATATTCTTAATACTATATTTAATTATTTAAAAGCTTAAAATAAAACCCTTTAGGTATTAAAAGATATAGCTATAAATAAATTAAAATATAGTAATTTCCTTAGTAATAATTTAATAATTAAAGAATATTTTAATATCTCTTATTTTATATAATAAGGAAAAATCCTTTTACTTTATATCTTTTTATAAACTCTAGAAAAAGAAAATTTATTATTATACACTTTAAATAATTAAACTATATATTTTTTTAATATAAATTAAGTAGTAATATTTAATTAAAGGTTTCTTTTTTATTTTATTAAGCTTTAAAATAAAAATTAAATTTTAATAGTAAATATATATTATAAACTATTATTAATTAATAAGATAATTATTACTATTTAAAATTAATAGTAAATTATATTTACTTAAAAGTAATATATTTTACTAAAAAGTCTAAGCTAATATAATCTTTTTAATTAAATAAATTAAATATTAATTAATTCTTCTCTTTAAAACTAAAGTTAATAATCCTTAAACTTTAATATAAAGAATAGAAAATTTAGTTCTTTTTTACTACTTATTATTATTATTTTAAATATATTTACTTTAGGCTAACTTTTTATATTTTTTAAACTTAGTAAAAAAAGTGTTTCTATAGGCTTAAGTATTAAATTAAGTAGTTTATCTTTTATTTAAAGTATTAAAAGTATCTTTCTTTAAATTTAGTATAAAATCTAAGAATTATAAATATACTAAATAAATAAATAAATTAAGAGAAAGAATAAGAAAGAAAGGTTTATAGCTATAGAATATAATATAAATTTAATATAATAATTTTAAAAGCTTTAAGTATTTAATTAAGGGAATTAGCTATAATATAATTAATTTACTAAGCTTATAGATATTTAATAGAATCCTTTTTATAATATATTATAATAAAATACTAAAGTAGTATAAATTAAAATAATAGGCTATAAAACTATAATTAAATTACTACTTTTACTTTAGTAAAAGAATTATACTTAAAGAGCTATTTTTATTAGTGCTTTTATAAGTAAAATATTTATTTTAATTATATCTTTTAAAATTATATTAAGGGATAGTTAAATTAAAATTAAGAATTATATTAAAGTAAAAATAATAAAGAAAGTTAAAAAGGTTAATTCTAAGGATAAAAGAATAAAGAAGTAGTAAGAAATATAAAATAAATAAGCTTTAAAATATTTAATTAAAATATAATAAATTGTTTTTTTTAAGAATATATTTATTTTTATTATTTTTTTAGTTCTTTTTACTTAAGCACTATAGCTTATAAAAATCTATACTACTCTAGGGAAGGTTTATATTAAGGGTTTAAGTACCTTAGTAAAAAATTTGCTTAGTTATATAAAGAATATAAATATAGAGAAAAAGGGTGTTTATAAGTTTAAAAAAGCCTTAAAAAGAAGGTTATTTAACTAATTAGAAAAAGTATATAAATAGGTAGTTTTTTACTTATATAAATGCTTTTAATAAGCATTATAATTAATATAACTAGTGTTATACTATTTAATTAAGGTGCCTTTTTATTATATAATTCTTTATTTATAAAATTACTAAAATACTTAAAATACTACTAATTAAAAGTTTTATTTATATTTATTTTATTACTAACTATTTAATTTAGGTTTTTATAACCTAACTATTAACTTTATTTTTCTTTTTAACTATAGGTTATTATTATAAAAAAATCCTATATTTTACCTTCTTTATAATTTATATAACTTTTCTTTCTTAGTGTGTAGCATAACTTTAGGGTGGTTATTCCCAGCCGACACAATACTAAATATAGTATATATTAATAAGCTAATACTTTTTAAATATTAATACTTATTTTAAAGGGAAGCTTACTTATTACTAAGATTCTTTATAATACCTAGTACTAGTAAGGTATTACTAGGGTTACTATTTTATATATTTAATATATTAATAATCTTATTAATATAGGCTTTTTATAAAAGAAAAATTTTATATACTTTTTTATTATACTTAATATAAAGTTTAAAATAATACTAGTAAGAACTAAGGTTTATTATATAAAAGTAGGTAAAAAGGCTATTTTTAATGCTTTAAATATTTTATTTACTAAGGCTAATAATTAGTAGGTTATTAATATATATTATAATAAATATCTTTATATTACTATTAATAAATAGGCTATTATTAAAGTTTAAAAGGTAGAAACTATATATAAAGAGAAAGTTTAGTAGTATTTAATATTATATTTAAGGGGATTATTTTAAGCTATATAGTGCTTTATTAAGTTTATAAACCTTACTTAAGTTATTATTATATTTATTTAGTTATTTAATATAGATCTTTTTATTAATATCTTTATAAAGAAAGGTAGTTATAATATTTATTTACTTAATTTTTAAGTTAAGTGCTATAATAATAGTAAAAAAGGCTTTATAGCTAAGGGATTTTATTATTAAGGTAAAAGTTTTATTATAATTAATACCTTTTTATTATTTAAAACTATATACTATAAATTTAGCTTTATAGTAGGTAATTTTACTATTAAGGCCTTATTTAGCCTTAAAAACCTATTTTTTAATAAGTATATAATAGTTCTTTAGAGGAAATACTAGGTTTTATATATTATTTTTATTTAAAGATTTAATTTTTAATTTTATTACTTATTATTATTTTAGCTAGTTTTTATATTTTTTAATAGTTTTATATAATTTAGGTTTTAAGTTACTTTATATATTTTTTATAATAGCTAGAATATAACTAAAGTTTATATAGTAAAATAAAGGTATCTCTTTATTTAATCTATATAGAAGTTAGAGTTTTAAATATTAGCTAAGGGTATTATTATAGCTTTAAAACTTATTTAGTTTAAAATTATTAAGTAGGTTATTAGCTTTTAAAGGTTAGTTAATATTTATATTATTTAGTAAGTTATAAAGAGCTATATTTAGTAAACTATTATAGGTTATATTATAGTTTAAGTTAATAGTATTAGGGGTTTTAAAGTAAATAGTATTATTTATAGGTTAATAAGTATTAGTGTTTATTATATTATTATTATTAAACTCTTTTATAGTAATTATTTTAGTAGGGGTATCTTTATTATTTTTTATATTTATTATTTCTATAGGTATTAGTTATAGTATAATAGTTTAAAAGTAAAAGACCTTTATTTTACTTATATAGGGTTTTAAAGTATCTCTCTTTACTAAGGTTTATATAAAATAAGTACTATATAATAGTAATTTATTAAAAATATAATTATTACTTATAAATATTATTTTATTTTTTAAAAGTACTTTATAGTAATATATACCTTTATAATTAAAAAGCTAGTATAGCTATCTTTTAAAGTAAAGTTTTTTTTACTTTACCTTAAGAATTAATATATACTCTTTAAAGCTAATAACTTATAAATATATAAGTATAGGTTTATTATTAAATTAAGCTTTATATAATATTTTACTAAGTTTTTTATTTAGTAATTAGTTCTAAAGGTACTTTATTACTTAGTATACTTAAAGCTAGTATTTTAGGTTAATTTTATTATTTTTTAATATAGTTATAGTATATTTAAGGATAGTTTAGTAGTAATATTTAGTAATTCTATTTTATTAGTATTATTTAGTTATAGTAAAGTAAAGGTATATACCTTTATTAAAGTAGTATAAGTAGAATACTTTAATAAGGTTTTTTTCTCTTTAGTTAAAGTAAATATAATAGTAAAAGTATTTTAGTTTTTTATAAGTTTTAATAAAACTTATAGTAGTTTTAATAAGTATAGATTTTTTTTTAATAAAGATATTTATATTATATTTATAAAGTTATTAATAATAGTTAGCTAATAATAGCTATTATTAGCACTAGTAATTAAAAATAAGCTTATAATATTTATATAAAGGCTTTTAAATAAATAGGTTCTTTTTTTAATATTACTAGTATATAAGGTTTTAGTGATTTTTCCTTAGGTATATACTTTATAAAGCTTAGTTAGTAGGGTTAGTTTTATTTTTTTTAATATTTATTAAAGGGTTTTAAAATTCTACTTTCCTAAGTAAGTAAAGTATTTATACTAAATTTTAAGTCCCCTTATTAGTTATATATAGGCTACTATAACTTAATATCTCCTTTTATTAATTTTATATATATTTACTTATTAAGTAGTAGTTATTATAATTTTCTTTTTCCTTTTCATTATAGTACCTTTATTATTTATTTTTATTATATATCTTTCTTTTACTAATTAAAATATAGAGATTAAATTAGCCTTAATTTCTAATATATAGTAGGTATTATAAAGAGTAATATAGTAAAGGGTTTTATTAAATAATATTATAGTAAGGGTATAGCTACCTTAGCCTTTTAGTATAAGCTATTAATTATTAGTATATTTAAAGGGAAATTCCTTATATCTTTTAAGTATAATAAAAAGTTCTTTATATTTATTAAAGTAATTATTATATTTACTATTAAAGTAGTAAAATATATAGTAATTATTATTTATAAAGTAAAGCGCTATATTAATTATTTAAATAGCTAAAAATAATATTAATAAGGCTTAGAATTTAAAGAATACTAATGCCTTTTAATAGTTTTTAGTGTTATTTTTATTTATATTATTTTAATTCTTTCCTTTATTTTTCCCCTTTTTTTTATTTTTCTCTTTTTTTTTTACTTTATTATTATTATTTTACTAATTTAAGTATTACTTTAGTAGTAAAAAATAATAATAATTTACCTTAGTATAGCTATATATTTTATAGTTAGTATATATAGTTAGTTTCCTTTTAGAAAATTATTATATAGTAAGTACTATTTTTAAAAGGTTTTTTTATTTAATACTTTTAAAGGTAGCCTTAAAGGCTATTATATTTTAAATAAATATTTTATATAAAGTTAGAGAAACTAGAATTCCTACTATATTAACTCTTAAAATAACTAATTTAATTATAAACTAAGTAGCTTACTAATTAGTATAATTTAGTCTAAAGGCTATAAAAAAATAGTAGCTTTTTATAGCTTTAGTAATATATAAGTTATTTAAAGAAATATTATTATACTTATTAATAATATTTTATAGTTTTTAAAAGAGATTATTAATATTTTTATATTTTTTTAATATAAGCTTAGTAAGCTTCTACTTAATACTTTAAATATATACTATATTACTAGGTTAGAAAACTTTTTTTACCTTTATAATATATATACTTACTATTTATATTATTTAAAAGATATTTTTAGCCTTTTATTTACTAATTATTTATAAAATAGCTATAATAGCCTACTAATAGTAGTAGTATTATATAGTTATATTAATATTATAATTTAGTTTCTTTAATAAATTATTATTTTTTAAAGAATAAAAAGCTATTTTTACTTATTAGGTTTAGTTATTAATTTATAATACCTTTTTATACTTAAGGATTATTCTATATATAGTTATTAATATCTTACTAGTAATACTATTAAGAGCTTATATTATAATAGTTAATTTCTATAGTATTAGTATTATACTTTATAACCTAATAAGAAGTATTATTTATAAAGGTACTATTAGTATATAGCTACTTTTTAAAATAAAAATTAGTATAAAAGTCTATATAGTATTTATTATTATAAATAAAGAAAATAATAAATAGCTTTATACTTTAGTACTTTAGTAGCTTAGTTAGTATATTATTAAGTAAAGGTTTTTTTTAATTTAGTATACTTAGTATTTAGTTAGTAGTAGAGATTTATATAAAGATTTATATTTATTTTAAAAATATATTTAATAATAAGGATTTTTTAAGGGATTTTTCTAAATAGTTTTTAATATTTTTAACTTAAAGGCTCTAAATATTAGTATTACTTAATATAAAGAGAGTGTTTTCTATATTTAACTTACTATTAATAATATTAATTAATGCTTATAAAAAAAAAGAATAATAAGTAAAGTTATTTAAATTATTTTTAAAAAAAGTCTTTAAATAAGTTTAGCTTAAATCTTTAGTAAAATAAAAAAAACTAATAATATTTAGCTAATAATAAATTAGTAATAAGTTTATTTATTAGCTAAAGTAATATAATAAGTAAGTTATATTTAAAGTTATATTTTCTCTCTT
>SRPT01000923.1:0-11939 GCA_018360205.1 Claviceps digitariae
CTTTATTTATTCTTATTTTTCCTTTTTTTTTTTCTTTTTTTTTTTTGTACCATCTTGACTTTGGACCATCCAATACTCTTTCATCCTGCACATTGGATCTCCGCATGCACCAGGATTGTAAGCCATGGAAACGGGGGTCTGGTCTTATGTGGTCTGGTCTGGTGCTGGTACTAGTACTGGCCTCGTGGTACTTATATATGTACCCCCCAGAGTCTCGTCAGTCCCCCCATGCAGGAACTCGTGACTTTGGGTCCAAGTACTCGTCCTACGAGTCTGGAGTTCTCTGGACTGGACTCCCAGCAACTTGGAAGGCCATGCGTCATCCCGCGATCCTCGGCTCCACTGCCCGCCGCGAACGGGTCCGGCAGCCCAGGAAGGACGGTACGGACTTGGACTTGGACTTGTGCGGAAGGCGTTTTCTAGAAGCATGGGGCTCTGCATGCCAGTGAGTGGACGATGTACATAGTATTGTACAGGTTACATGCTGCGCAGGTCGTTTTGCTTGGATGGGCACGGTGGGACGGACATGCGCTTGCCGTTTCCGGGTTGGATCTGGCTTGCAGTTTTATCGGGGTCATGGCATAGCTCTGTTGAGTCCCGGGATGTTACAGCACTGCGTTAGGCAGATGTGGTTAAGCTCGAGGCCGTAGTTTATGTACGTATCGGAGTAGTTGTCCATTTTGTACGTGAATCACTCCTGGTCCATTCATTTCGTCAGTCTGGCTGTAGGGTATGCGGGACACCAGGAAAAGATTCCAAGTGTGTACCTAGCACAGATGGAACCCACTCCAAGTGGAGCACCAGCGTGGTGTCGGACTCTCTGCGCAGCCAAGAACCTTTTTTTTTTTTTTTTTCTTATCGAGGTGACAATCTGTGATAACTTTTCTGCCGAATCTACCACATCTCGCGCTCCGTCCCGTCCGACAATCCATAACACCGACCCTTTGACTATAAATCCGAACAGAACAAATAAGAACATGAAGCGCAAGCTCGATCAAAATGGAATTCCCTCGCCGCAGGAGACGGACTCGCAGAAGCGTAGCAAAACGGAACCTTGTCCCGACGAGGACCTCACATTTGCAGAACTCGGGTTGGATGCTCGCCTCGTCCAGGCTGTCGCCGAGCAGGGCTTTTTGAAGCCTACTCTTGTGCAACGACAAGCGATTCCCCTGGCTCTCAATGGCAAGGATGTTCTTTGCAAGTCAAAGACTGGATCGGGAAAGACGGCTGCCTATGTTCTTCCGTTGTTGAATGGGATTCTGAAGAAGAAAAATGTAGGTCCATGATGTGATGGGAAGGATGCTCGGAGAATGCCAATGGCACTGCCTTTTCTGTTTTGATTCCTCGTTCATCATTCTTGTATTCTTTTATTTCTTTTTATTTTTTTCTTGTTTGACCCTTATTCCAATTTTCCGCTGACCTCGTCCAAACACAGTCCGACATGACCCCCGCCACATCGGCTCTCATCCTCGTACCGACTCGCGAACTCGCCGATCAAGTCTTCAAAGTTGTCGAACAGTTCTCCTCCTTCTGCGCAAAAGATGTCCGCGCCGTCAAGCTGACGGATAAATCATCTGATGCCGTGCAGCGGTCCCTGCTGTCGACGTCCCCCGATATTGTCATTTCCACACCGGCAAGGGCGTGGTATAACGTCAAATCCAACCAGTCTGCTCTGTCGCTGGAGAAGCTCACGCATCTGGTCTTGGATGAGGCGGACCTGTTGCTGTCGTATGGGTACGACGAGGACCTCGAGAACCTGTCGTGGTCGATTCCCAAGGCGATCCAGACCATCATGATGAGCGCCACGCTTACGTCCGAGATTGATGCACTCAAGAAGATTTTTTACCGTGATAATGCGCCGACGTTGCTGGATTTGGAGGAGCCTGACGCTGAGGGAGAAGGGGTGACGCAATTGGTTACAAAGTGAGTTTTCTCTCTCTCTCTATGTCTCTCTCTTTTTTTTTTTTTTTTAAAAAAAAAAAAAAAAAAGTTTCCTGATATATATTTTTTCCTGTCATGTGCGTTCTCGTGGACTGAATTCTTGCTAAATGTAATACCATCTAGATGTGGAGAGGACGAGAAATTTCTTTTGGCCTATATTATATTCAAGCTGCAGCTGGTCAAGGGCAAATGTATCATCTTTGTCGGGGACGTGGACCGCTGCTATCGGCTGAAGCTCTTTTTTGAACAATTCGGCATTCGCAGCTGTATTCTCAATTCGGAACTGCCTGTCAACTCCAGGATTCACGTCGTAGAGGAATTCAACCGCAATGTCTACGACATCATCATCGCCTCGGACGAAAAGGAGGTCCTCGGCAACGAAGAAAGGGCCGACGAGGAGAAGGAAGAGGAGGAGGACGACGACGTCGCACAGGGGCAAGCAAAAGAAAGTGACACCAAAAACGACAATGCCTCGAATGCCGAGCAAGTTACGGAGCTGACCGACAAGAAGGAGATGATGAAGCTGAAGAAGAAGAAGAAGCAAAAGGCGTCCAAAAGAGACAAGGAGTATGGCGTCTCGCGAGGAATCGACTTCAAAAACGTCGCCGCAGTCATCAACTTTGACCTCCCCACATCGGCCTCATCGTACACTCATCGCATCGGCCGCACGGCACGAGCCGGCAAAGCCGGCATGGCGTTGTCCTTTGTCGTGCCCAAGGAGCTGTTCCGAAAGCACATGCCCACCAGTATTGCGAGTGCAGAAAACGACGAAAAGGTTTTGACGAGAATCACGAAGCAGCAAGCCCAGAAGGGCAAGGAGATTAAGCCTTATAATTTCAACACGAAACAAGTGGAGGCGTTTCGGTATCGTATGAATGATGCGCTCCGTGCAGTCACCAAAGTGGCTGTGCGAGAGGCACGAACTCGTGAATTGCGCTCGGAGCTCTTGAAGAGTGAGAAGCTGAAGAGGTACATCAGACCGACAACCATTCGCACAAACACACAGTCTCTCAAAAATACCCTCTAACCATGAAATTACCAGATACTTTGAAGAAAACCCCACCGAGGTCAACCACCTCCGCCACGACGGCGAATTGCGAACAGCAAGACAGCAGAGCCACTTGAAGCACGTCCCCGAGTACCTCCTCCCCAAGGAAGGCAAAAAGGGACTAACAGCCGCCGAGATTGGATTCGTCCCGCTCCGGAAATCGGGCAAACCACGCACCCACCGCAAGGGCAAAACGATGAAGCGCGGCGCGAGGAAGGGAGATCCGCTCAAGACGTTTAACGCGCGACGGAAGACGAAATGAGGGCTGGGGGGGTTAGATGTGTAGAGTTTTTTTTTTTTTTTTTTTTTTTCAAAAAAAAAGAAAATCTCTTTGGAACGAGACGTAATTCGTGATGTGATGCACATGGAAAGAAATAGCAATATATATACCGAGGAGTCGGTGCGTTTTATTTGATACATGTACTTGAATACTTGACAGATCCATTTTCGCTCCGTCTCAACTGTCTATCCAATGTCATCTCAAATGGCCATTTCATCCATGACTGTCTGTCCATGCCCCATTTCCACTTCCGCGCCACGCGCGCACAGACGAACCACACGAGAGCACCGTACAACATCGGCTAGATGATATTCAACCAATCACCTTTTAGTTCTTGGCTTTGGTGTAGACAGAGGGAGGGGGGGAGATGCGTGGTTGTGTTGATTCGTCATTTTTTTTCTTCCAGTCTTCTTAATTTAATTTTCACCGTTGGTGGCTGTGCCTTTTCAGCAGAGCCGTTATGATGCTTTGCACCCAGAGCAGGCGCCCCGCCCGCCCCGCCAGGCCCATGCATGATGCCACCACCACTACCCGGGGATTATAGCCCGAGGGCCCATATGCCGGAGGACGGCGACTACATGTCGTCAAGTCTGGTCTGGTCTGGTCTGGTCTGATCTGGTCTGGTCTGGTGCGTGGCGCTCATGAGAGCTCGAGCCCAGCGCGGAGGATGAACTGGAATGCGGTCCGCCGAGGGAGAAATAAATATAAATGATAAATGATTCAACGGCGGATGGGACTGCAACGGCAACAAGCAAACAATATGCAAGGTGGTGACCTGACTGGGAGGGGCCATCCTGGAAGCGGACCGGGCGCGGGTAGGCAGACAGGGTTGCAATCTTGATGTCTTCTCCACAGAAGCTGTCATGATTCCTGCTTGCATCTTGGTTCCTGCTTCTGCTTCTGCTTCTGCTTCTGCTTCACGCTTCATGCTCTGGAGAGAGTGCTTGTACATGTTCCGACTGCTGCCGCGGCTCCTTCGTCATACAACAACGGCCGTTGTGTGCATGCGGTCCCAGGGTCTAGGAACTACTACCTACTAGTAGTAGGTAAAGTAAAGTACCTAGGCAAGGTGCTTACTGCCACTGGTGCTCGTGCTGCAGACTCGAGTGATTCATCGCCCCAAGGCTGCATGTGGTCTCATCAATCATGTGCAAAACTAAAACTAGCAATCACGGCGCCCATCCAGAGGTACCTGCCAGACTCATATGGCCTGTGCTTGTCGACAAGTACCAACCGCTTGCCAGAAGCTGGCTTGGCTTGGCTTGGCTTGGCTTGGCTTGTCTTACTCTTTGCTCCATTCCGCCACTGCCTTCTCTTGTCGATTATTTTTTTTTCGTTTCTTCTTTTTATTCTTGTTCCTCGGCACGGTCTGCTCGAGTCCCTCCATTCCTCACGCGGTGCTTCTCCCACACGGCCGGCGAGACAAAAACAGCCCAACTTCTTTCGTTTACCTCTTTGCCTCTGCCTCTGCCTCTGCCTCTGCCTCTGCCTTTGCTTTTTTCTTTTTCTTTTTTCCCCCTTGCGTTGGCGGCTTCGAGGAAGCTTGACCGTTTTGGCCGTTGCTCTCGTTTGTTTCGCCGACGACGTCACTCGCTTTATTCCCAGTCGAATCCAATAGTCGTGCTCTCAGTTTTGACTCGTTGTCTGGCCTTGCTCAGTCTTGCTGGAATACCTGGAATACCCTCTCGTCGTTCACTTTGCAGACCTTAATAGCCCATCGCCCTCTTTCGCGTCGATAAGCACGTTTTGGATTCTTTTTGGATTCTATCGAATATCCCCTTTGGCCTCTTTCGCCCTACGGCTGGAAATATCGGAGCAGAACTAGCCGTCTTTGTTTGTTCGCGCAGGCCACAATCGCAACGCCAAAGGTCATCCATCCATCACCGCAAACATGCGATCATCCGTTGCCCTCGCCACTCTGTCGGGGGCTTGCTCGGTCCTGGCCGCAAAGTGCACTCTTAACAATAAATGCCCTCAGGATTCGCCTTGTTGCTCGCGTAAGATTTTTTTTTCTTTTCCCCTCCTTTTTGTTTTAACCCAAAGAAAACCTGGCCTCGTGCCATCTTGTACACATGCAGACACCACGCACAGCAGCTGACGCAGACGCGCAGAATATGGCGAATGTGGTGTTGGTGCATATTGTCTAGGTGGCTGCGATCCCCGCATGTCGTACAACTTGTCGTCTTGTGTTCCCGCGCCCGTTTGCGCAGACCGAACCACCAAGTTCGATAACCTGGACAGCATTGTCGACATTAGCGAATACTTGGGTGATTCTAGCAAAAAAGATTGGGTTGCCCAGGGAGAGCCGGCGTCTCTGGATGGCAGTGTACTGCTGACGATGCCCAAGAACAGCGTCGGGACTGTCCTTGCATCCACCACGTACATGTGGTACGGAAACGTCAAGGCCAAGTTCAAGACGGCTCGTGGCCAGGGAGTGGTGACTGCCTTTATCCTGCTCTCGGACGTCAAGGATGAAATCGACTACGAATTCGTCGGCGTCGATCTGGGGAATGCGCAGACCAATTATTACTTTCAAGGCATCACCAACTATCACAACTCGGCCAACATCACCCTGTCGGACACGTTTCAGAATTTCCACGAGTACGAGATCCGATGGACGCCCGACAAGATTGAGTGGCTCGTCGACGGCCAGGTCGGCCGCACCAAGCTGCGCAAGGACACCTGGAACGAAACCTCGCAGAGCTGGATGTACCCGCAGACGCCAGCGCGTGTTCAGCTCTCCATCTGGCCTGGCGGCGCGGCCACGAATGCAAAGGGGACGATTGACTGGGCCGGTGGTCCCATGGACTGGAATGCCCCGGACATCAAGAACGTCGGCTACTTCTACGCCACCTTTGCCGAGGTCAGCATCCAATGCTACAATGCACAGAATGGCCCTGGCACCAACAAGAACAAAAGCTACACGTACAGCAGCATCGAGGCGACCAACAACACTGTCGTTGACGGCAACGGAGACACTGTTCTCGGTTCCTTCCAAGGTACAGGGTCCGACATGAAGAAGGACACGGCATCTGCATCCCAAAGCGGCAATTCTCCCAAGAACACGGCCGCCACCATTCCCGGTGGCGGCAATGGTGCTGCTGGACAAGATCACGGCGGTAACAATGGCAACAGTGGCAACCAGGGCGGGGGTTCGGGGTCGGGGTCAGGGTCGGGCGGCGGAAGTGGCAATGGCGGCTCTGGCTCTTCCAACAACTGCCCTCCCAGCTCCTTCAATCAGGACTGCAGCGCGGGCGGGAGCAACAACAAGAACAACAAAGGCGACAATGGCAAGAGTGAGGGCAGCAAGGCGAGCGCTAGTGCACTGGCCATGCTTGTCGCTGGGGTGGTACTCTTGTCCTGGCTATGAGCGTGAGTGTGCCAGTCGGAGCGGCGTTTTTCTTTTTCTCTTCCATTGAACGTCTCGAGAGTTGTTTAGCTTCCTGGGAAACCCGGCACCAACAGTGTTTGGAGGATGACCGGGTACCTGTTTTACAGGGATGCATATCTGGGGGGTCCTTATTTCCTTTTCTGCAGTCTTTTTACCATGGTGGTGTTTATCGTCACTCACCGTATAGGCTGTAGGTTTGTACGAGCTGTTCATTCGTCATGGACGGTTTTCTTCTCCCTTTCTTCTATTTTTCTTTTCTTCTCTTTTTTTCTTTCGTCTCTTTCGTCCTTTTCATCACTTGAAGCGAGCCCAACCGCATTTTGGACATGGTCATCTTGTACGATTACCGAGATGGGGCTGGGGGGTATGGTACATCTATTCGAAGGGAAAGGGCCCAGCGTAGACTGGTTAATTGAATATTTAGAGCGTTTTAATGCCACGACTGGTGTTGGTTGGCAGTCGATGGCCATGTGCACGGTGAGGTGATATGTTGTTGGCTGGGCGTGACTGTTGGGTAACCAGTCGTATTCAGGACGGACTCATCAGATGAAATCTGGCCGTCTGCCCTAGTAAGTAAGCATGGACCGCGCGAACACGTCTGCTGTCAGCCTCGTCTGCTGCAAACAACAACAAACAGCAACGAACTACCAACCCAGCCGCAGCAAAGAGTGTTGTGTGACGTGCCTGGTTTCATAAGTGTAGTCTGAAGAAACGAAGCCACGCCGATGAGCGTCTTGCGCTGCGTGTGCTGCATCTGAAACCAAGCACGGGAACCACTCGATGCGTGCGGTACGCGCGGAGGGCCCTCGAACAAAGCGTGGTTGGGAAAGAAATGAAAGGCTGGCACCAATCCTTCGTGGTTGGTGGGTGGGTAGTGGGTGCGCCGTGTTTGCGCAAGCGCGCGGTGTGCATGTTTGATTGGCTGCCGTCAGCTGTGTGCATACTGTAATGTGTACGTACAGAGGAAAGCACGTGCCATGTAAGCACCCAACAAACAAAGAACAAAGCCACGACGGCCGATTCATCGACATCATCATGGCCAAACGAACATTCCCGCCGGCCCATGCCATGCCACGCGCTTGCGTGCGTGCGTCACTCCATGTCTTGTTCGTAGGCCAAGCTGCCTAGTCTGCTTTCTGCACACACGCGCGCATGTGAGTTGACTCTTGGCCGTGTTTGTGTGTGCGTGCCGTGCCGTGCACGTCCAATGCAGTGGTTATAAGAACCGTCGCTGGGCCGCGCCTTGGAGATGCTTGGCTTGACTGGTGTTTTCGTTGCATCTCTCTCTCTCTCTATCTCTCTTGACTTTCTCTCGTTCTTTTTCTGTCTGGACAGATTGGCGTTACCAAGAGGGCCTGGACTGCATCGTCGCATCACTCATTGCTCGTTGGCGTACAAAATTTCATGAAGACTGGTTCTTCGTTTTTTTTTTTCTCTCTCTCACTTCTATACAATTTTTTGAATCTTCCTTTCTTTTTCCTTTTTTAACAAAATGTTGAACAAGTTTCGAATCTTGGCTGGTCTGGCCGGCCTGACCGCCGCTGCGTCTCTTCCCCCTCAAACCGCCGACGCCAACATGGCAGGGCCTCGAAAAATCCTCATGTCCACGGGGAACACCATCCTCTTCGCAGACTTTGACGGCACAAAATTCAGCATCGCCTCGCAGACCAACCTCACCGTCTCGGCATCGTGGCTCGCCTACGCGAAGCCGGACCGCTTGTTCGCCGTCAACGAGGCCGGCTCCGACACGACACTCTTCAGCATTGACGTGGCGGGCAACGCGATTGCGCAAAAGGCGCAGGCCCAGGGCAGCAGCGGCGTGGTGCACCTGGAGCTGTCCAAGGATGCGAACCGCATGGTGGGCGCGGCCTACGGCAACGGCACCATTGACATTTTCGACACGTCGAGCGGGAGCGGCGGCATCAAGCACCTCAAGACGGTCAAGTCGGACGACAAGACCGGCCCCGTGCCCACCAGACAGGCGCAGCCGCGGCCTCACCAGGCTGTGCTGGACCCCACGGGCCGGTACTTTGCCGTCAACGACCTCGGCACCGATAGGATCCTCGTGCTGGACAGCGCGGCCGATGCCTTTGCCATTGTCAACCACGTGCCCGTCGAGCCCGCCGGCTGCGGCCCCCGACATGGATCGTTCTTCCCCCTCGGCGCCGCCAAGGCCACCCACTACATTGTGGTCTGCGAGATCAAGAACCTCGTCAACTTCTACTCCCTCACCTACGGCGGCGACAAGGGCATCCAGTTCAAGTTCGAGCAGAGCCTGTCCACCTTGTCTGGCCAGCAGAATCCTCTCGCCACCGCCGCCGCCGGCGAGCTCGTCATCGCCCCGGACAACAAGAACGTCTACGTGTCCAACCGACTGTCGGGCCAGACCGACACCATTGCCAACTTTCGCGTCGTGGGCGGGCCGGCCAAGTGTTCTCACGGCAACGGCAACGGCAGCGGCAGCGGCAGCGGCAGCGCAGCGACCAAGCTGGAGTTTGTGGGCCTCACCTCAACGAGCGGCAAGAACCCGCGCATGTTCAGCATCGCCCACGACGGCCAGACGCTGCTGATTGGCAACACGGAGGGGGAAGTGGCTGTCGTGGCGCTGAAGCGGAACCAGGACGGGACGCTGCCTGAGAAGCCGGTGGCTAGTCTGGCGGCGAGTGCGTTTCCAGGAGGGAAGGGGCCGGTGTTTATCGAGCAGATTGCGTGAACTTGTCAGTCATAATCTCCAGTCACCGGTCACTGTCAAGCACTCCATATCACGGACTTGATGGAAAACAGGGCAATAGACTTGTAGCCCGTGGGATACTTTTTCCTTTTTTCTCTTCACTTTTTACGCATAACGTCATGAAGATATGAAACGATGGATATACCATATATGCTGTTTAGTTGAAATATAGACTGGGCTATGAATAGTGTCTTCCTTACGTGGTGCTTAAAGAATAGAAAAGGGAATTAAAAAGAAATCTAAAAAAAGAAAAAAAAAAGAAAATAAGAAAGAATGGAAAAGTAAACTTTCAAGGGTGAAGATATGCACTGGGACACTGGGATGAACTTGCAATTCCCACGCCGTGCATGTGCCGGCAGCTGCGCTGCTTGTTCATCCCGCCATCCGCTCTGCCTACTCTATCAAGTCATCGGCACCCAACATGTCCGTCCCGTCCATTCTCAGCCGCGAATTGATTGCTGAGGCGGTGACGAAATGAGTGGGCTCGTGGCCGTCATTTTTAGATTTCTCGCCATCAGCACTCATATACACACACATTTATATGTCAATCCACGTATATACATGCCCTCCAGTGTCCAACCCTGCCATTGTCGGCGCAGCCCAATGCGCCCCTCCTTGCTACTCTGTACATCATGGATGGTGATGGACGACCGGGTAGCGCGAACCTGGGGTGAAACACCACGGCCAGTCGGAGAGAAGCTCCGTACGACCGAACGACGCAGCCTTCGCGTATTCTAGGGGGGAGAAGAAGAAAAGAGAAGAAGACGAAGCACCACCGCACGAGAAAAAGGTCAGTTTTCCTTTCCCAGCTCGAGAGCAAAAACATAACCCAGAAACGAACATGTGCTCTCCTGATTGTCTACATTGTTGCTTCGTGTCGCACCCGCACTGGCCTTCCTGTCCACGCAACGACTCTGTCCATCCTGCACAGTTCGTCCTGCTTGTTCCCCGAAACCACCGCCGAACCCATCCGCGCATCTAAGAAACGCACATGTGGATTTCTTCCGGAAAGGTCAAATCCGCAGATGTACATCCCGCTGCTGAACCCCCCCCGCCAGGACACTCCTCTCAAGCTCCATCCCCGGCGGTGAGATCCCCGCGCGCCTCGTCCAGAGACAATTCTCGAGCAGCCCGACCGAGAACACCAACATCCAGATCGGCATCGCGGTGGGAATCATCCTGGGCTTGTTCCTCGTGGCTGCGTGCGCGTTCCTGTACATAAACCGGTCTTCTATTCAGTGCAGGGCTAGGCGTCGGAGACGTGGACACCGGGTGGTGGTGGTGATGAAGTCGTCGAGGAGCTCGTCTCAGAGCTCCGGGTCGTCGGAGCCGGTGGCGGCGGTACCTGCCGAGCCGTCATAGCAGATGGAAGAAAGGAGACAGAAGAAAGGAGACAGAAGAAAGAATAAAGAATAAAGAATAGAAGGATTTTCTGTTTCAGGGCGGATGGACTGCTTTCTTTTTGGTGTCGTGTTTTGGGAATATACATCATGTAGCATGTACTCGTTTGTGTGCACTGACTGACGGCGTTTTGCTGATGTGGTTTAGGATTGGATCAAGTATGGTGGCAAGGTCATGAACTTGGAATAATGAGGGGCGTGGTCTTTTCCCCTTTCTTTTGTTTTCCTGTCCTTTCCTTTCCATCGCTGTTGTCCCCTTTCTCCTTATAATCAACGAAACCTCTTCATCATCTCCGTCTCACCCGTGCCCACCACCACATAAAAAGACAAAGAGAGAAAAAAAAAAACCCACACATCAACAGATCCGACTGCCCCTACCTCAAATGCACATTCCCCGGTCTCGTCACGTCTTCCCTCTCCGCATCCAACCCATCCAGCGGCATAGCCCCCCCCGGTGTCGAATTAGACCCGCGCCTCCGCCGCTCATACCGACCCGCGTACCGGAATCCGCTCGCAGAGAGGCCGCTCAACGGCGTCACCACCCGACGCCTGCGCTGCCGAAACGAGTAAAAGTGGTGGTGTTGGGCCCAGCCCCATTGCAGGACGCAGCTCACCACCAGGGCTATCACGGCGCCCAGGATGATGTACAGGGCCACGATGCCGGGGGAGGTGTCGTCCCTGGCGTGGAGGTGGTGCTTTAGGACGCTGGGGAGGGTGGACGGCGCCATTCCCACGGCCGAGGTCGATGGGCGGTGGACGAAACGGCGGCTGTATATGAATTTGTATCTCTCCCGTCTTTCTTTTTGTCTTTTTTCTTTTGTGAAAGCCTTTTTCATTTCTTCTTTAAATATAGTGTCTCCTGGTGTGGCATGTTGCCCCGTCCCTTTTGTCTTCAAGTAGACGGAGAACCCGCAGCGGATATATAAAACACACACAAAACATGTACTGCCCAACCATGGCGCATTTTTTGGGCACTCACTCCTGTATTTTTATTTCCATTTTCCCCCCCTCGTCTGTTCTTTTGTGTTCTGTGTGTCTCGAGTATTTACTCCCTAGACGGGCACGTCATCGTGACTTGGCCGGCTGCCGCATGTGTCCATCTCTTGTAGCAAGAGCCTTGTCCTTTACTACCATGACACGTTGCAAAA
>SRPT01000924.1:0-11937 GCA_018360205.1 Claviceps digitariae
CCCCCCCCCCCCCCCCCCCACACACACTACATTCCTGGCCGGAAAAGACGGGGAAAAGCTTGACGTGCATGCACATAATTTAGCGTAACTGTACTGTACTCCTTGGCAAGTTGCCTTTTTTTAAAAAAAAAAAAAAATAGTCTTCAATATATGCATGTTAAATCTATGATGCATGGTGCACTGATCGCATGCCGCATGCATCAGACATGTCGTGCAGATGGTTTAGGTTTTTTTTTAGTAGTGTTTTTCCGCCAATGTTGACGGCCGTGCTTCGTGCAGGCGTGGGAGCGTGACACATGAACGCATTCTGTATGCATCGAGAATCCTACCTCGTCCCAGCGGAATATGTAGAACAGGCCGCCACGTACACATGTGTTTACCAATTTCTTTTTTTGGGTTCTTTTTTTGGGGGGTTTCTTTTTTTTTAAAAAAAAAAACACAATAAATGAAATAAAAAAACCTAGACCCTTAAACTCCTCCCGCTGTTGCAGGCCGTATGTCCAGGAACCGGCTCCGTCTTTCTCCTTTTTTTCTTTCTTGTTTTTCTGTTCCTTTGCCCTCTGTCTGCCCATCAATCCAGCCCGTCGCCCGTCCCGTCGTCATCCCGTCCGTCCGCGAGAATCCAAATCCCGACGCGCTCTCGCCTCTCAACTCCCAAGCCCGGTTCTCCTAGCCGGCGTGGCATGCCTCGTGTCTCCAGGCCCAAGGCCCGATCCATTTCTTCCAGTCTGGCCAATCATATCTCACACGCCTCCTACAACACCCGTCAGCGAAAACCTTGATCTTTGTTAGCCAATGAGCGAGTGATCCAATCGACGGCACGAATGGAGCCGCGGGGACGGCTGGGCTGTCAGATGCTCCAGGGCGTGTGCTTTAAAAAATAAATAAATAAGTAAATAAATAAATAAATAATGAAAAAGAAAAAAAGAAAAAAGAAAGAAAAAAGAAAAAGGAAAGCAACTGGCGCTGACGGCATCGACGCCGGCGAAATTTGCAGTTGCCGATAGATCAGCTGCCGCAAGAAATAACCGCACCAGATAGTCCATGCCCGTTCCTTGCATTGATCTCCCCCCCCATTTTGGGTAAGGTAGCCGACATGGGCTGAGTTGCCATTTGGAGGGTGTTGGGAAGGAAAAAGATACGGCTATCTGGTGGACCGATTGGGAAGATGACAAGAAAAGGAGACAGGAGGCAAAAGAAGAAAGAAAGAAAGAAAGAAAGGCAGTCAATAACCTCAAGGTGAAACCTTTGAAGATGAAAAAAAAAAAAAAAAAAAAAAAAAAAAAAAAAGATCAACAGTGCCCCTACCGGCTATGGCTCTCTTCTTGGCCGAGTCTAAGAGGAATCAATCATGCCGTCTTGTCTCCCCCTGCCCCATGACAAGTGCTGGAAAATGACATGCTATTTGGACGTTTAGTAGGACACGACCGCAGCTGGTTGGAGTGATTTTCAGTTTTCATGTTTCGGACATGTTTGTATACTTGACGGGAGCAGGGGCGCATTCGTGGCTCGCACTGTGCTGTTCTTGGAAGATTTTACGTACTAATGTATGCAATACGGCCATGGCCCAGCGCAGCCCGCCCCAAAGTCGTTCACAAAGGCCTGCGTTTGGTCCAAATGGATGCCTCCTGCCAAACGGTTGTGCTGCCAAGGCGCATTATTTGTTTTCCACGTGGAAAGCCATCCCCTCCCGCTTGCCGGCGCAGACCAAGAAAACGGAAGAAACCTTGGCGCGACGCGTTGGCTGAAGGGTTTTCCTTAGAGGGATCCCAGACGGTGTACAGAAGACAAACAACCAACAAACAGAGAGCAATAAACTGCTAGACGTCAGCCACTCCCCACCTGCCTTGTGCCCAGCCACCCAGCGCCACACAGCATGTGGCCACCCTGCTCTGCTGCCTGCTGCGTGTGCCTGCTGCCATCCATCTCCAGATGAAACAAAACCCTTATTGTCCTCGATGCACAGGATTTCGCTCCGTCCAAGGCCGCAGAATAAACATGTCCATGCGCGCACGCTGCACATTGTACATTGATGAATACAACATGGCTTGCCTCAACGCTTTTGCAAGTCCGTTTCGGAGAGGCGTCCTCGGTCCCAGTTCCGGTCCCGGTCCCGGTCCTGCTGGCTGGCCATTTGCTGTCCCAAAGTCTGCCGCCGATGCGCATACAACTTTTTCACTCACACATAAAAAAGAAAAAAAAAAAAGAAAAAGTGCCACATCACATCACATCACACCATCACCACCAAGCCTCTCCCCCCCTATTCATTGAAACGTTCCTCTCATTCATGTCCTCATTCACACAATGCTCAATCCCAGGCCCTGAGCCTGTTTTTTTTTTCCTCCTAATAATATTGGTCCCTCTTTTCCATCTAAAAAGCAATCATCTACAAAAGTTCCCCCCCTTGTCTTCTGGTGTACCCATGATTATAAGTGCTTGTTTCTTTCTTCAAGCGTTTTTAGATAACGCGACAAGAGGGTCATAAAAGACATGCAGCATGACATCATGAATATTGTTTCTTTGCTTTTTTTTCTTCTTTTTTTTTTCTTCGTTTTCCTTCTTTTTTTTTAAGTAGAAAAGAAAAAAAAGGGTAGACTTTGGCTGTGTAGATGGACATGGTGGCAGGGAAGTGCTTTGTATGTATTTCTAGCGATTTTTCTCTCCTATTTTCTCTCCTATTTTCTCTTTTTTATTAGTTATTTTTTTATTTTTTATTTTTTATTTCTTATTTTATTCTAATTCTTCGTATGATTTATCTTCTTTCCTCTCACTTTTTTTACAGCCCAGTCCAACATCCCCCACCACTCCCCAAGCTCCCCAAGCCAAGCCCGGCCAAGCCCAGCCCAGCCCAGCACAACCCCCCGCTCTACGCCGGACTCTGCCGAGCCATGCATCATTGATCCCTCCAGATGTCCCTCCACGCTGCACCTGCACCTGCACCTGCACTGCTCCCTCCTGCACTGCTCCCACCAGACCAGGCCTTCCACTCGGCTGCACCGCTCGCCCTCCACCCTGCAGCGTGCTCTGCAGCGTCCGGTCCGTCTGCACCCATTGACTGCGCTCTCCAGTCCGGCCCTCCCACTCCCTTCCCTCATGGCCGCACCACCACCCACCACCCACCACCCACCCAACTACCGTCCCGCCCCAACAACCCCGCCTCTCCCCTTCCCCCCTCGCCACCGAAATCCCAATCCCCCACCACCCCCCTCGTCCCGCCCACTTCAACCTGCCTCACTATGGCTCCTTCGCAAACCCCAGACCAGACCAGACAGACCTACCTACTTTCCGGGTCAATATCCGCGTCGGAAAAATTCAAAAATTCAAAAATTCAAAAATTCAAAAATTCAAAAAAAAAAAAAAAAAAAAAAAAAAAAAAAAAAAAAAAAAAAAAAAAAAAAAAAAACACAATGACGTGCCGTCTCGGGCCAGCCAAGTCTAATCTAATTCAGTTCACGCAGTTTCAGGGCCCGAATGAGCTGCCCGTCTTGGTACGTTGCGCACACGGATCTCTCGTGTGTTGTGTTTGCTGCTCTGCTCTTCTGCAAACGGACACATCGCCTCCAAGGCGAAAACCGAGGCACCATGAGAATGCAGCAAAATGCGGGACATTTCTTAAAGCTGACTGCAGGCCTGTATTCAACAACGTGATGCTCGCTACCTACACCTTGCGCATCCAGATAAAGGAAAATATAAAAAAGTCCCATGACGGGGCCGACGTCTATAGTATCTAGTAAAGTACAAATTTGTTCCCGTGGTATATAGTAGCATCAAAAAGAAAAAGGAGCAACAAAGAGAAGAGGACGAAAAAAAAAACAAAAGAAAAAAAAACAGGCCACTTCCTCCTCTAATAACAGCAATGTACGTAATGCGAGTGCTTTTGCAACAGCACCGTCCCATTCATTTTTCCTCGCGTGCCGCCATTGGACGGGCAATGTCCTTCCATGCTCCCGGAAGTGACGAAAAAGCAAAGTGCATGTAAGGCGACAAAGGAAAAGAAAGTAGCGAAAAAAAAAAAGATAACACGGTGGAAGAAAAAAACCGCTTTCCAAAAACCCCTCATACTATACACGCCCTTGGTTTTGTCTTGTTCCCCTGAACGCCCATTATTAATCCATCATCATAGTCAAAATCCACTCAAGGATGCAATATGCAATGTGCATGTCGTGCCGTCATAAGACCCAGCTGAGCAGGATCAGTCGCATGCAGATTTGCCACTGCCCGGCTCGCCCGGCCCAGTCTGGCAATTCACGACTTCTCTTGAAACAAACAGCGTCATGTTGCATCAAAGGTAAGCTGTGCCTAGGCACTGGAGCCGGCCGTGTCTTGGCAGCCAATTTCGAGAAAATGATTTGGGACCTTGAATCATCTTCACAACAATGAGCGCGCACGACAATGCCCGTTGTCCAAGTCCTTGTTTGAGGGAATGGACAAGCGTCGGCGTTGGCAGCAGGCTGTGGAATGGCGTACGCTGTGATTGCGGCCCCCGACCGTCACTCGGGAGAATACTCATCGAGTGACGCAAACGGTGGACTGACTATTGTCATAGTACACGCCTGGATACATGTTCCAGTTCTGTGGCCGCGGGTGATGCGATTGCTGGTGGTGTTGCTGTTGCTGGTGATGATGATGATGATGTGATTGTTGTGCTTGTTGTTGCTGCTGCTGATGATGATGATGATGCGCTGCTTGTTGCAGGTAACCTTGCGTTGCCATCATGCTGTGCACGTCGTCGTACTCCATTTTGACATTTTTGCCGCTGTCAACAACACCAATGCTAGTAGAACCAATCATACTGCTTGGTACACTGGTCGGAATGTAGCCCGCCGTAGGGCCGTACTCTTCGGTGTTGACAGACGAGGATGGGCTGGGGACACTGGAGGGGAGCGTGGAAGCCCATGCTTCGCAATTTGGCATGGGCACGTATTGCTGGGTGGCCTGGCTATAGTCGGAGATGTAGTCGGGTCTGCCTGCAGGAAGGGGAGACATTCTGGGGCTGGGAACGGCACCACAGCTATCATCGTATGCTGAGGAACAGGGCGTTAGTAGCTGTCGAGGCTGGTGTGACGCGAGGCAAGCGTCCATATGATTGATGGTGTGAGAGGAGGCAAAGGAGGCCGTACCAGTTGGGGCTGAGTAGGGAGATGAGGTGATGGAGACGCCCATGGACTCCTTGAGTTGACGGAGCTCATCTTCGAGAGCTTTGTTGCGGCGAATGAGGTCCTGCACAGTCTTATCCCGGCCATGATTGCTTCGAAGTTCTTCGAGTTCGTGTTCCAACCGCTCGATATGCTCCTTGGTTCTGGCTCGGATAGCTCGCTGGGCTTCTCTGTCGTTGGCTCTCTTGCGAGCAAGCTGCGACGGCGTCAAGGTAGAGACGCTGCGAGTGCCTGGACGAACGATTTGATGGTTAGCGCAGAGAAAGGGAGACAAGTGACAAAGACGCGGAAAAGAACTAAACGAGAGACAAAAGAGAGAAAAAAAAAAAGAATAAAGCAGAGTGGTGCGTATATGCGTGAGTCGGATGGCGGCTGGCTGTGAGCTTACCCTTTCGCTTAGACGAAGAACATGACTTGGCCGGCTCAGCTGATGGTGACCGCGTCATGATGGCGATGTTGTTGTTTGTTGTTGTTTGTTGTGGTTTTTATTGTTGATTTGCCGAGGAAAGATGCAGCTTGATTCGTGTAAAGAGGGCCGGGATCCAGCGTCCACGGGGTTTCGGATTGGTGGATTGGTGGGACTACTGGTGAATTGACCAGACCGAAAAGCAAGAGAGAAAGAAAAAAAAAAAGAGAAAGAAAAGAATAGCAAGTACAGCAAGTAAGTTTTGGGTTGTGAGGGTAGGTGGTAGTGTAAGCAGATGCGGACGACACGAAGGAAGTTGCAGTATTATATCTTTCCAGACAAGTTTAGCCAGAGTACAAGGTAAGTAGTTTTCGAGAGGTCAGCGACGGGGAGAGACGTCAATCGGCGTTATGCTGCAGAAGCAAGGGTGTCATAGCAAGATCCAAGGTGTCCATTCCAGTGGAGAGAGGACAGGCCCATCCTGATATATACTTTTGTCCCAGTTCGATCCAACGACGATGCAAGGCGAGGCTCGTGGGGTGCGCGAAGGAAGAAGAAGAAGACGGAGGGGGGCGTGCGGCACGTTGGACGCACTAGTGCAGCAACCCATGATCCCAGAGGGACATTTAGCGCAATGGCGGCAAAAGCCACCCCCCCTTCTTTCTCTCCTCTTCCTCTGCCTCCTTTCAAACGGCCCCATCTCGTTGAACACTCCTCTCACTCCCCTCACTCCACTGGCCGGCCGCACTGCCAGGCTGAACTGCCAGGTGCGCTAAAGGGCAGCTCCTTCCCTCGCCTCTCTGGCAGACAGACATGGGAGGCAGGTGCTGGTGTGGTGTGCTGGGGTGTTGGGTGCCGACCAGAACCAGAACCAGACAAACCACACCAGACACCGCCAGACACAGACCAGACGACGGCGTTTCTGCACTGTTGTCCGCAAGCGCAAACGCCAGGCAGTGCTCTCACGCCGGTGGTTGTCGACGATTGTCGAGTCTAGGCTCCTCTGGCCAGGTCTGCTTGAGATCTGCTCAGATCTGCTCAGATCGGGGTTTCGTGCACCATCCGTTCATTTCATTCAGTAATCCATCCGCGGCCAATCCGTCCAACCGTCCAACCGTCTCACCGTCAACCCATCTACCTACCTACGTACCAACCCGTCGTTCAGTTTCAACGGCGCTAGAATTGCTCCCGTCCTCTCCCAAAGCACACGACGGTTCTGCTTCTGGCACAGTCGCCGTCCCTGATGAAGGACCCCCCGGACCACTTCTCGCTGCATTACGCATACGTCAATCTCTCTGCGTCGGCTATGCAAACAAACACGTGGACCAGTTGACGACACAACCCCAAACCCGTCATTCGCGCCAAGGCTAATAATACGGAGACAAAGGGGACAACGGTCTATCGGCGGGAGGCAACCATGATTTGAACTTTATCCCACGCGCGGCTTTTTCGACTGCAGGCAAACCGCGCGCTCAGATGCGGTATACCATGCGCCGCTGCCATGTTGGACAGCTTGTGCAACGCGTATTCTTGTCGCCCGGTGGTGTGTGTGGATGCAGGTCTGGCCATGAATGATGGCATTGTACATTTTGGATTTGGCCAGAGGCTGTTATTGTTGTTGCTCTCGATGGAACGAATTGTGAAGAGCGGCAGTTCGTCCCCATGCCCTTGCCGTTCCGCGCAACTGTTGAACGACATGGAGACTGCTTCATTCATTCATTCAATCATTATTCATTGTGCTGGCTGGACGGTCGAGAGCCGCGTCGCAAGATTGAACGCCTTTTGAACGCCTCCCGGGAGGCACTGAGCCGCCACGGCCCCAGGGCAGCCAGTCGCGTGATCTGAACGCCCTGAGAGGCGGCCCATTCGTCTGGTAACAGAGAAGCCAGACGGTCGCTGTCCAATGCGATGCGCGTCTTACCGACCCTGGGCCCAGTACAATACCGAGATCCAGGCCCCCGGGATGGTGCGGCGACTGCGCCACGGCCTATTCTATTTTTTTTTTCCCTCTCCAAATTCAAGGGTGCCGACGGCTGCTTGTTTTTTGCCTCGAGGCTGTATGATGTGGTGTCTGTCGGTTTGCCGACCAGACTTGCCTCGGTTGAAACTTGCAACCTGCGCCTGGGCTGCACCATCCACCACACCTCGCGGACTAGGCTCCGGAGAGAAGCAGACGCGGACATTAAATTGATAATCAATACCGGTGCTCAATACCCGAACAATCCCTGTGTGGCTGAGCATGCAAGTACAGGTGTATGTATATGCAGCGTACAGCATTGTTTCGGCAGAAGCAACCATTTGGGCAAAGACCAGACGCCTTCCATCTTCCATTCGGCTTCTATTCAACTTTGTGCATCCCGCCTGCTCTCTTTTAATTTCCGCGGCAATAATGACGGCAATGACGGCATCGCCCCTTGTAGCTTGGGCCTGACCGTTGATGCTATTTCACGCGCAAACTGCATGTCATCTCACCCTAGGAACGATGCCGTCCTATACCACAGACAAACAAAGAAGTTAAAAATTCAAAATTTAATTAAAATTCAACCCAGCCAAAGACGACCAAAAAAAAAAAGGCAGCCCGTCCCGCGCGCTCGGCGTATTCGGCGTACTTCGGCGTGTTCCGCCTTGTTCGGCCGCTCTGTCCCGTTTTGGGTGCAGCGACAACGGCTTGAGCAGACGGGATTCAGCTCCAACAGATCGCCTCGGCAGCACGATGATGACATGCATATTGTCGCGTTGTTTTACCTTTTTTTCCCCCTTCGCCCTAACTGCATGCCCTCCCATTTCTTTCCCCCGTCCCAGTTGCTTTGCCCCGCCCCGCTCTGCCCTGCGCTACCTGAAAGTATCAATCACGGCTACTGCCGGTTTGTGGGTTGGTGGCCGGGTCGACCATCGGTGCGCGCGCACGGAACGTCGAGGACCGGGAGGTACCACGCGACGACACGAAGCGTATAACCGTATTGACCGAGGCAAGACGCAAGACGCAACGCAATGAATTGGGATGAAATACGAGACGCGAAATGATAGTAGATGATTTTAAAAAAAGAAGGAAAAAAAAAAGACGCATACACGCGCGCACATTGTATCGCAGCGTCCCAAAAAGGACAACGCTCAAGGGCAAGAAAAAACATACACTCAACTTCTACAGTATACTTTACTACCTTAAGTACTTTGCCTACCTACTTAGGTACCTAGGTACACTTGTAAGGCTGAAAGGTCAACGCACATCCCCATCCACGTCTCCCAGCCTGACAATTCAGTCGCGTGCCAGCCAGTCTACCACGCGGGGTGCTGCATCCTCCATCCTCCATCCTCCACGTCTCTCTGCCCACGCTGCCCCTGGTTCCGCGGGCCAATCAATCCGAGCCCCTTTCCAATTCCAGTCAATAATGGTTCAAGGTCTGGTCCAGGTCCAGGTCCAGGTCCATGGTTCATGGTTCATGGTTCCCGCTTTGCAGGACGCAGACGGGAGAGGTAGCAGCAACGGTAAGTGAACAGGTCTCGCTTGTACCTGTGCCTGAAAGACGAAAGAGTCCCCTTTTTTTTGATGATTATAAAAACAAGGTTGTATAATACAAGGCTGGCAAGATGAGGCGAGCTGTGCGACGACATGAGCATTCGGGGTCTCACATGTATGTGCGTGCGTGTATTGTAGTTTATGCTCTTTATATTTCCATGTGGTCTTTTATTTTGTTATTCTTCTCGTGGCGATTACTACTTTGGGAAACCGGGGGAGGGGTGGGTTAGGTATACTGGCGATGGGTGTGAAGGATGGAAGACGAGGGTGGAGAATGACAGTCAGTGGTGGTGCTGGTGGTTTGTTGAAATTTTGTGTGGTTTATTGGTTTACCTTATTTCGCCGGTCATTTTGAGTATTTTTTTTTCTCTTTGTTGTTTCTTTTTGAATTTATAGAAATTACTTGTATTACTTTTCGTTTTTTTTTTTTTTTTTTTTTTTTTTTTTTTTTTTTGAACCATACCCATCCCATGACGTCCATACAACACGCCCTCAATCATCCTTCCCCGCCGCGCGAGCGCATAGGGATGGGCCACTTGTCCCCCCATGCGCAGTTCATGCTTGATGTCCGGGCCTGCTGTCAAGCTCCTTTCAAGGAATAGCTCGGCATCACCGTGGACGGCAATTGTGGAATGCATGGGTGAGTGATGGGAAAAGGAAACGAAACTGTGGGAGAAGTAAAGAGCAGCGTCATTGTTTTGTCCGGCCAGGACGGTTGGCAGCAGAGGAAAGGCACAGCAGCACAGCGACGCCCTGTGGGGGATTTTGCCGCAGTCCGAGCGGCGACGGCGAGGCTAGCTGCCAGCCAGCCCAGCACCCAATGACAAGTCTGGTCTGGTACTTTTTGACGGTGGACGGGCCCGGTGGCCGTTGAAAGCACCAGACATGCAGATACCAGACGACACCGGTGGGCTGGTCGGGAGCCCACAAAAACAAGGCACGGCCACTGGGGGAGTCGGCATGTGCCAGCCTGGTCTGCTTCACTTCAACTGGTGCCTTGTTCTGCCTACACGTACTTACTTTAGCCAATGTAGGTACCTAGGTATGTATGTACTTGGTATGTATGATCCGGCCAACAGAACACCATGTAAAAAGAGAACCCTCTTCTATGCGCGTGTATTTTACATCACACATGACGCCCATCTTGGATCCATATTCTTCATCTTTCCCTGCGCAGCACATCTAGATTATCCCCCCCCCCCCCCGGACCGTCGGGCTCGGGCCACGACAAGGGCACCCGTTGCAGATTGATTAGGACATTCCGATCGCTGCAGGGACAGCACGGCCCTTTCGTCTCTCTCTGTTTCTTTATTTCTTTCTTTTTTTGCCTTTCCTCCTTTTATCTTGTTTTTATATTTCCCATTTCCCATTTCCCATCTCCCATCTCCCATCTCCCATCTTCTCGGCTGCCTAATCGCGGCATCTGCATCGGCAATCGCTCCGTGAAATCAACCCCCCCCCCCTCCCCGTGTTCATCAAACAACCAAGAACCAAGACGCCAAAGCCAAAGCAGGCAAATACCGACACCACACGCGCATGTTCTGGCCACAATTGCCCAATGTGTGGGACAAAAGGAGAGGAGGGAAAAAAAAAAAAAAGGATCTGGCACTAGACATGGAGCGTGGACTCGGACCTGGGACTTTCAAAGAAGGGGGATTTTCCCGACACACAATAAGCTTTTGGTGCACGCATGGATGGCGTTCCCTGGGGAGTGTCTCAGGTTGGCGATCCGTCTTTTCGTTCTTTTTCCGGATTGGTTGGCTTGCATTTATCAGGGGATTTGGGTAGAGTGTCTGGCTAGGTATGTAGGTAGGTACAGGGGTTGGGTCTGGGACTAGTTCGTAGCAGGACATCCCGGGGGGGGGGGGGGCAACGTGTGTGTTGCTGGCTTGAGTGCTTGATGCTGGGTGCTTGGGCACTTACCCATGTCTTGCCTGGCGTGCTGCGGGCGTAACGGTGGTGATTTTTCATCCAGTCTGGTCTTGGTTTGGTTTGGCCTGGCTTGGTTTGGTTTGGTGTTGGTCTGGCCGTCTTCCAAGGTTGGTTTGGTGACATCTGGTGAGACTGCCGCCACGCCACGGGCTCAGGAACCATCCGTGGGTCTGGCGTGTGTCTGCTTTCGGCTATCGGCAGGGGCACGAGCGGGGCTGGGACATGGAAACACATGGACAGGCCAGGCCAGGGGACGTGGCTGTCCTTTTGTGTGCACGGCCACGTCCATCTGATCTGTCCGTGGGACGATGATGGATTTTACACAGCACTTGAGCACGAGCGCCGCGTGTGTGTGTCAATCAAAGGTTCAAGTCAAACCACGGCCGACCAACTGTGCAGCAGCACACAATGACGACGAGCCATGACCATGACGTCGCAAACTACTCTATGGGGGGGGGGGAGGGAGTAAACAAATACACGTCGAGTGGCGAGTGACGTGGCGCACCAAGAGCCTTATGGTGCCGGGCATTTAACCTCGGCAGACTCAGCCACACTCAGCCCTGTCAGCCACGCCGGGCAAAACACGGGGGCTTTGAAGCTCCTGGGGCCATGACGTGACGAACGGAGATGCCAGCGTAAAAAAGTAAAACATATAAGAAACAATCCTCTCGGCCGTGCCGACCGCAGAAACGATGCCACCACAGATGCCGCATGCAGGCTGCGTGTCGATGTGAGATGTGAGAGATGACGCTGTGGGATGTAAGATGTAAAGCTCTCGGAGGGTTGGCATCGTGGCAACACCCGCGGCAAGGCCGTCCGTCAGTCGTGCAAATGAACATGTTTTTTATTTTAAAACAATAACTTGGCACACGATAACGCACACTTTAAACAAACGAGCAAAAAAAAAAAAAAAAGACGAAAAAAAA
>SRPT01000925.1:0-11904 GCA_018360205.1 Claviceps digitariae
GCTAAATAAGGCTCTTAAGAGCTTTATTAATAATAATAAGATAAGAATTTAGGTAAAAGGATAGGTAAAGAGGGAAGTAGCTAATTAATAGAAATTAGTTATAATAAATAAGGCTATAAAGGCTGTAGAATTTTTATATAATTAACTTAGCATAAAGCTAGCTAATTAGGGACATTCTTTTTAATTAAGGGATTTATATATATTAATAACAATACTCTCTGTTTTTTATGCGTTTTTTTTAGCTACTCTTTAGGCAATTCCTTTTTATTAAAAAAGAGAGAATTTATAAGTGTTAGAATTGCCCTTAATAGCATAACCTTAGTAGAATAGTATAACCTTAGGAAGGTCTAATTTATAGATGCTAATTAGGCGCATTGCGTGATCAGACCTACTGACCCTAACGCTAGTGGAAAACTCTACACATAACGCCACCTTCCTTAGTCTAGTTTTTTAGCTTTATCATTATTATTAACACTGACACATTGTATTTATGACCCTTTTTGCACTAGTGCTTTATTTATCATTTCATAACCTTTCTAAGGTTATACCAATATATATAATTAAGCTTTATTAATATTATAAAAAACTTAATTATTATATAACTCTTTTCTAAATATAAATTTTTTATAACTTAATTAATATTAAGTTAAAGGTTAATAAAGTCTTTAATATTCTCTTTAGTAACTTTATTATAGAAATCTATTAATTTAAAACCTTTTTTTAATAGTTTATTAGCTATAGTATTATTTTTACTTAAAATATATTATAAAGTAAAGTTAAAAAGTAAAATATAGCTTAACTAATAAGTTACTATAGCGCTTAAAATATTATTAATAGCTTCTTTTAATTAATAAATAAAAACTATTAAGTTTATTTTAAGGATAAAAAGAATACTATATAGGTAAATTTATAGCCTATAAAGTATATATATTAAAGCTTAGTATTTTTACTTTATAGTATTATATTTCTATTTTAAATTTACTTATATACTACTTTTAAATTATATAGAGTATTACTTATTATTATATACTTAGGTAAGTATAGCTCCCTATTTAATACTATTTATATTAATTATAAGAATTACCTTTTTATTTTCTTTATTTAAATTAATTAATTTAAATATTAAAGTAGTTATAATTTTATTTATAAGTTTATATATAGCTTTACTTTACTTAATACTTTAGTAAAATAATATATTTTTTTATAATAATTTTATTAAAAGTTTAGTAATAAAGGTAAAGTAGAATATTTAAATTCTATAAAAGCTTATAAGTTTTAAAAAGAATTTAATATATTCTATATTTTAGTAAACCTTTTATTTTTTAAGTTTTAAAATATTTACTTTAATAAGTCTATACCTAAAGGTTCTATATATATACTTAATAATAATAGCTATTATATTATACTATTTACTTTTAACTATAAAAGCTATATAATTAGTAAGTTTTAAGTTTAAAAGGACTTTATTAATACTAATTAAATATTTTAAAATATACTTATATACTCTTAGTATTACTTTAGCATTATAGTATATAGTAATTAGCCCTTTTATAGTAATATTATTAAGAAAAAGGATATAAACCTAAGAAATAAGGTTAAATAGAATTTACCTAATAATATAAATAAATTATACTATAAAGTTAGTAGCCCTTTATAAAAAGTAGTATAAATAAAGAAGTTTAATTAGTATAGTAATTATTATTAAATCCTAGCTTTTCTTAGCTAAATTTACCTAATTATAGCTAGAAAGTAAGTTAATTATAAAGAGAATTTTATATATTATAAAATCCTTACTAAAGGCTTTAGCTCCCTAAGGAATTTCTATATTCTTTATTATAATAGTATTATAGTTAATTATAGAAAGAATAAGTCTTACTTTTTTATCTTTTTTTATAACTAGAAAATATAGATTTTTATAAGATTTATAGCTTTTTTTTAAAAGCTTATACTTTAACTTTATTTTAAGTAGTTTAATTAGTTTTCCTTATAAGCCTAAGGGTATTAAAATTAAATAAGCTTACTATACTTTATATTTTACTACCTTAATAACCTATAGAGAAGCTATAAAGAAATTAACTTTTTTATATTCTTTAAAATTTTATATTAATATAGCTTTATAGTTACTAAGGATTTCCTTAAAAATATTTACTTCTTAAGGGGTAAAATATTTATTAACTTTTTTAATTATTTAATTTTATTTATTTAAAGTTAATTAAAACCCCTTTAAATATTTAAAAAACCTTTTAATAATAAATTTATTATACTTTCTTATTATATTAAGATATAATTTAACTTTTTCCTACTTTTTTATTTTTTATTTAAAGTTATTATTAAGAATAATATTATTAAATAAAATATTATTTTAAGGGTATACCTTAACTTTAACTCTTTTATATAATATATTTACCTTTAAATTAAATAATATAATATATTAAAAGCACTAAATATCCTTAGCTACTTTAGCTAGTTATTTAAATTAGCTTATTACTATATTAAAAAAGATTATTATTAAACTTTTTCTTTCTTTATCTTTAAATAAAGAAACTATTACTTTACTAGGTTTTAATTTAAAATTATCTTTTTTTTCTATATTTTCTATTTAATTACTTTTTTTTTTAATAATTTATATCTCTTTTTTTATATTTTTATATTTTTTTTTTATATTTTTAATAGCTAAAGATATTATTTTAATTAAAAAATATTTTATTTTATTATTACTATTAATATTCTATATAATAAAACTAATAGCCTTAGAAAGAACTATAATTTTACTAAAATAATATTTAATTATTAATTTTTCTATTTCTTATTTATAATTAAATAATATATATATTTATTAAATAAAAGGTATTCTTAAAATAATATTAATCAAACTATATTAAGAACTATATAGAACCTTATAGGTATTTAAATATTTTTAAAGAATAACTTTATTCTTACCTTTCCTTTAAGCTTAATTTAATACTATAAATAAGAATATATATTTTTTATAATATTAATAAAGTAAATAGTTAGCTTAAGTTTATAAATTATACCTTTTTTAATTATATTTCTTTATAACTTATAATTTATAAAAGCTATAAAAAGAGGGCTTTTAAAGTCTTTAAGCTAAACTTATAAGTAAGGAAGCTTTTATAAATACCCTATAAATAAGCTTAAATATACCTCTTTATTATAGTTATAATAAATAAAGGTAAAGTTACTTATTATAAGCATTTTATTAAATATATCCTTAGAACTAATAGTATTTTTTAATAGATAAAGTATAGTATTATTATAATTTATATAATTATTTAATTTAAATATAATAATATTTATATTAATATATAAATAACCTATTTTTTTCTAAAGAAAAAACTATAAAGTAGTATTAGTATTTATAAGTATTATTTTAAATAAGCAAAATATAGTATTACTTAGTGTAAAGTTACTTTTATTTTTAATTATATTTATTAGAGTTTATAGGGTATAAAGTATTAGTTTATAATTAGTTAATTTATTAACTTTATAGTAATAATAGTTTATAAAAGGGATTATTTTTATAGCTTTTAACTTTTTATTATAAAAAAAAACCTTATTTATACCCTTAGTATATATATTATATTCTTTTTTAATAGATTTAATAAGCAATAAAAAGAGTTATAAAAGGTTCTAAATTATAAGCCTTATTTTTTTAATAAAAACTTCTTTATATAATTAACTAATAAGGCATTTCTATAGGCTTTATTTTCTATATTTAATAATGCCCCCTTTATTTATTTAAGCTTAAGCCTTAGTAAAGAGTTTATTTATTATATTTTTAATATAAATTCTCTTATTTATATTAATATTAATTAAAGAGGTAATATTTATATTTATTTAATTAAATAGTATTATAAATATAATAATATTTACTTATATTAGTAATTCTCTTTAAAAGATCTTAGTTAAAGCTAGTTAATATCTCTTTAGTTAATATATTATTAAGTTAATATATCTATAAATAAAGTTAAAGGTATTCTTTTTATCTTTTTAAACCTCTTAAGTTTTTATAGTTCCTTTTAAATACTATTAAATCTAAACTATAAAAAGTTAAATAATATAATTACTAAAATATTTTACTTAAAATAAAGTAAGGTAGTATAAATAAAATTCTATAGTTAAAAAATAGTTATAAAGAATAAATAAAATTTAATACTTTTAAATATTATTACTAATTACTATAATTCTTACTTAAAAATTATAGTAAATAAAGCTAATTTTTTAATTATAGTTTAATAAATTATACTTATTAAGAAAGTATCTCTCCTTATTATAATAAAAGCATTTATAATGCTACTAATATTATCTATAGCTTCCTAATTATATTAAGTAAGATTAGTTTAGCCCTTTAGTTTATATTACATTAATTTATATTTAATTAGGTAAGTTAAGTTATTCTTTAGCCTTTTTTAATATATTAATTAGTTAAATAGTATTATAAACTATTATAATCTTTAAATCCTTAAGTTATTTAATAAAAGCTTTAATTTAATCCTTATAATAAGTTAACTTAAAGCTAGGTTTTTAATACTAAGCTTAACTCTCTTAAGGTTTATAAAAAGCTAATATAAAATTATTATTATTAAACTAAAAAAAGGTTAAATAATTTATATAGCTTAAATTAAATAATTAAGCATTATATTAAAAGGGGTAGTTATATTTAATATTTTAATTTTTAAGTTATAAATAAGTTTTTATATACTTTATAAGCTTAAGCTATAAATCCTTATAAAGCTTTATAAAAAAATCCTTATAAGTTATACTTTTTTAATTTATAAAACTAATAATTAATTTATTAAAAATAGCCTTATAAATATACCTAGACTACTTAATAGCTATTTTCTAGGTTTTAAGTTAAGCCTTTAATACTAAAGTATAATATATTTATAACTATAGGTAGGTATTATTAATATTCTATAGTCTTTTTATATTATACTCTTTAAGCTAGTTTATTATTATTTTTATTTACTTTTAAAGAGTTATATTATAATATATAAATAACTTTTTTTTAGCTTTAGCTTAGGTATAAGCTATTATAAAGACTTTTATAATTTAATAAATTTCTAAGGTAACTTCCCTTTTAAGTATTTAATACTAATTAATTTTAAGTATACTAAAAGCTTTTATTTTAACTTTAAAGTCCCTAATAAAATTAGTAATATTCTCCCTAGTAAATTAGTTAAATAAATATTTATTCTAAAAAAATATAATTATATATTAATAACCTAGGGATTCCTTAAGAATTTAAGCAAAGGTTTTAAGGTTAAGGCCTTTAATATAATTTATATTATTAATCTTAAAGATAAGGCTTTTAATATAGCTTATATTAGTAAGTTTAGGGTTAGTAGTTTTAATAAAGGGTTTTTATATATTAGCTTTAAGTAAACTTAAAATAAAAAAGAGTATATAAGTAAGGTGCTTTTTTAATAAGTTTAATATAAAGAGCTTTAAATAATTAAATAAATAGGAAAAAAATAAGGAATTAAGGGTTTTTAAAAGATAATTTTTTTATAAAGTTAAAAGTATTTCTTTATTAATTATCTTTAGAATTTTATATATAAAAATAGTAAGAGTAATAACCTAATTCTATATTATAAAAGTAATATACTTAATAGTAAAAAAAATAAGTAAAAATTTCTTTATTATTTAAAAGATTATTTAATTTACTAATCCCTTAATAGTTTTCCTTATTTTTACTATTATTTTATACTTTTATAAAATATAAAATATTTTTCTTATAGTATTAGCTCTATATATTATTTTATTAAAAACTTTACCTTTTATTTAAATTAGCTAAGCCTTAGTCTTTACTAGAGAAAACTCTAATATATCTCTCTAATTTCTTATTATTTTATGCTATTTTTTCTAATTAAATAATTAGCTAAATTTTACTAAAATTAAACTATTTTATCTTATTAGTTTTATTAGTTTAGCTAGTTAATATAGAATTCCTTATAGTAGTTAGGCCTTATTATAAAGTCTATTAAATTTAGTAATAGCTAAAAGGTGCTTTTTTTTAATTATAGCTTATATTATAATTAAAGAAGAATATAGCCTAAGTAAAACTACTATTTATATTAACTAGGAATAACTACCTTAAAAAGTTATACTATATACTAAAAAAGAAAAATTATATAAATCTTAAAGAAAGTAAAATATAGAATTTTTTTATAATAATAACCTATAGTTAGAAAGAAAAATAAAGTTAATAATTAGGTTATAAAAACCTAGATTAAATAGTTAATAATAAAATAAATATAAATAGAACTTTTAATTAGTAGTATTTTAAGTATTTTAATAATATTATAAGTAAAGAATTATAAATTAAAAAGGCACTTTAATTAAATAGTATAACGCTAGCTATACTAATTATAGTGCTTATTAGAAGCACTTATATAAATAGAAAACTACCTATTTATATACTTTTTCTAATTAGTTAAATAACCTTCTTTTTAAGGCTCTTTTAGGCTTATAAACACCCCTTTCCTCCGCATTTATATCCTTTATGTAACTAAGCGAATTTTTCGCTAGGGCACCCAGACCCCTAACACAGTAGTTACTAGAAGGTATTGCTTATATAGTTACTTTAAATTACTACTAATACTATAGTAACTTTAAGTAAAGATATCTATAGACTTTATTATAGGCTTACTAAAAGAATTATATTATAAGTAATAAGTTAATATAATTTTAGTAATTATAAACTAATTTACTAAGTATATAGTATTCCTACTTATAACTATTAGTATTAATATAGTAGACTTTATAGAGATTTTCTATAGAGAGATTAAATTATAGTTTAGGGCTACTAAAGGCATTATATTAAATTAAGGGTCTATATTTATAAGTATATTTTAAAGTAATTTATACTTTTACTCTAAGGTTAAATAATAATTATCTATAGTATTTTACCTTTAAACTAATAGGTAAATAAAGAGAATTAATTAAATACTAAAATACTACTTATAATGCTTTATTAGTAAGTATTAGCTAATATAGCTAGTACTATTACTATAGGCTTAATTTATATATAATAATACTATAAATAGAACTATAGGGTAGGCGCTTAGTTATATACTTTATAAATACTACCCTAAGTTTTACTTAAGTATTAAAAGTAAAGCTTTAAATAGAGATATATTTAAAGCTAAGGTATAAATATAAAAACTTTATATACTATAGGAAAAGATAGTAAAAATATAGAAAAAAGTAGTAAATATATAAGCTAAGTACTATAACTAGTACTACTAACTAATAATATTCTATAAAAGTAATAAGGTTTTATTATTTACTAAAAATATATAAGTTAAATATATAAAGAAGAAGCTAAACCCTAAATTCTTAAAACCTTTCTATATTCTATACCCTATAGGGAAGTAGGTATATTGCCTTAAGTTACTTAAAAAATATATATAACTTTATAATATATTTTATATTAGCTTACTAAAGCTATAGTATAGGAGAAAAAAAAATAGGGAAAGTATAATAACCCTAGACTTAGAAGATAATAATAATAAATATAAAGTTAAGGAGATTAAGAATAAGAAGATTACTAAAGAAAATATATACTTCCTTATAAAATAAAAGGAATAGCTAAGTAAATATAACTAGTAAATCCTAAAAAATAATATCTTAGCACTAAGGCTAATTACTAACTTTTATAAAAAGAAAATAAATAAGATAATTTATAAGCAATAGCCTAGTAATTAAATATAGGGTTAGTAGTAATAATAAATTTATTTTATAATAAAAAAAAAAAAAAAAAAAAAAAAAAAAAACTATTTATAGTAAAAGGGCTACTATAGAGAATAAATTTATAGTAGCCTCTATAGACTATTAAGCTAGGCTTATACCCTTAATATAGCTAATATAAGTTAATATAAACTAAATTACCCTTTTTACACTATAGAAAACCTACTTAATAGTTATTATTTAAATAATATATTTAGCCTTACCTAGGTATAAATATAAAAGGGTAGTATTATACTAATTTTTATTATTAATAATATTTTAAAAAAGAAGTATAAGTAAATATTAAATAAATATAAAGAAATAATACTTACCTAAAGGAAATATAAAGGGGAATAATATACTATTTAGAGCTAGTAGCTAGTTAGTATATACTAATTATATAGGACTTATACCTTTTATTATAAGCATTAGTAGAGAATTTTACTATTATATTAGTATATATACTACTATATTTTTAGCTATACTAATTAAGCTATAGGCCACTTAATATACCTACTTAGCGTAATTAAAATTATATAATAAAAGGAGGGATATATAGGTAATTTACTATTACTAGTCCTTAGTAAAAATATACTCCTTTATAGTAAGAGAAGGGTTATTATTATTTATTACTATAGCTAAATTAAGAACTAATTTAATAGTACTTAAAAGGATTTCTAATTAGTAGTATATAAAGAGGTAGTTTTTTTAGTTTCTTTATATTATAAATATAGCTTACCTATAGTATTAATAATTACTATAAATTTAAGGGGTTATATATATAGTATTATAAGTATTATTATACTCTTAGTATTATAAGTAGTGCTTAAATAAATAAAAAGTAATGCTAATAAATAAATTAGCATTAAAAGTATAGCTAAGTGCTATAAAAATAGGCTTAAAGAGTAAACTCTTTTTAAAGTTATAATAACTAGTATATATATAATAAGTATATATATATAGCTATATAAAAATTTTCTTAAGAATAGTAAAAAAGTATAATATTATAATAAATTAATAGTAAAAGTTAATAAAATAAGTAAAGAAATAAAAAGAAATATTAAGTTTAGAGTAAGGAAAATAAATAAGAATAGAAAAGGTAAAGTATAATAAAAGTAAAGAAGTAGTAAAAACCTACCTTATTTATAAATAAACTATAGAGGGAAGTAATTTAATTAGAGTATTATTTTATTTATTTAACTAATATTAGTAGTTATAATTAGGTATTATTATTATTATATATTACTACTAATTAGTTAGTAATAAGTAATATATATTATTTATTTTAATTATATACTAAGGATACCTAATAAAGGGGTTAAATAAAGGACTTAAAGCTATATTATAATATAGCTATTTATATATCCCTCTTAAGATACTAGTAAAAGGTATAAGTAGAATATATACTACTAAAACATTAGCCTAAGGGGGGGGGTAATTATAAAATCCTTATAATATAAGGCATATTAGAATAGAATCCCTTATACTTAGTTATGCTCTTACTTATAGTAGCCTTTAAAAGACTATTATATATATAAAGGCTTCTTAAAAGAAGTAAGCTTTAGTTAATATACTAGTTACTATATTGCCTTTGCCTAGCTACTGTATCTACACCTAACAATAATAAAGTATTTATAATTTAAGTAATTTATAATTACTTAAATTAAGTACTTTAAGTAGGCTAAATAATATCTTTAAATTCTAAAAAACTTTTAAATAGCTAATAACTTACTATTTAGTATTAAATATTTAAGCTTAGGACTTAATAGCTTTCTAAATATATAAGCTACTAAATACTAGTTACTGTGTTAGGGGTCTAGGTGCCCTAGCGAAAAATTCACTTAGTTACACGAAGGATATAAATATAGAGGAAAGAGGTGTTTATAAGTCTAAAAGAGCCTTAAAAAGAAGGTTATTTAACTAATTAAAAAAAGTATATAAATAGGTAGTTTTCTGCTTATATAAGTGCTTCTAATAAGCATTATAATTAGTATAGCTAGTATTATATTATTTAATTAAGGTGCCTTTTTAATTTATAATTCTTTACTTATAATATTATTAAAATACTTAAAATACTACTAATTAAAAGTTCTATTTATATTTATTTTATTATTAACTATTTAATCTAGGTTTTTATAATCTAATTATTAACTTTATTTTTCTTCTTAATTATAAGTTATTATTATAAGAAAATCCTATATTTTACTTTTTTTAAGATTTATATAACCTTTCTTTTTTTATATATAATATAACTTTTTAAAGTAGTTATTCCTAGCTAATATAAATAGTGGTTTTACCTAGGCTATATTCTTCTTTAATTATAATATAAGCTATAATTAAGAAGAAATACCTTTTAGCTACTATTAAATCTAATAAACCTAATAATAAGGCCTAACTACTATAAGGAATTCTATATTAACTAGCTAAACTAATAAAACTAATAAGATAAAATAGTTTAATTTTAATAAAAATTTAGCTAATTATTTAATTAAGAGAGATAGTATAAAATAATAAGAAATTAAAAAAGTATACTAGAGTTCTCTTTAGTAAAGACTAAGGCTTAGCTAATTTAAATAAAAAGTAAAGTTTTTAATAAAATAATATATAAAGCTAATACTATAAAAAAAATATTTTATATCTTATAAAAGTATAAAATAATAGTAAAGATAAGGAAAACTATTAAGGGATTAGTAAATTAAATAATTTTTTAAATAATAAAGGAATTTTTACTTATTTTTTTTACTATTAAGTATATTACTTTTATAATATAGAATTAAGTTATTACTCTTACTATTTTTATATATAAAATCCTAAAAATAACTAATAAAAAAACACTCTTAACTTTATAAAAAAATTATCTTTTAAAAACCCTTAATTCCTTATTTTTTTTCTATTTATTTAATTATTTAAAGCTCTTTATATTAAACTTATTAAAAAAGCACTTTACTTATATACTTTTTTCTATTTTAAGTTTACCTAAAGCTAATATATAAAAACCCTTTATTAAAGCTACTAACCCTAAACCTACTAATATAAGCTATATTAAAAGCCTTATTTTTAAGACTAATAATATAAACTATATTAAAAGCCTTAACTTTAAAACCTTTACTTAAATTCTTAGGAAATCCCTAAGTTATTAATATATAATTATATTCTTTTAAAATAAATATCTATTTAATTAGTTTACTAGGGAGAATATTATTAATTTTATTAAGGACTTTAAAGCTAAAATAAAAGCTTTTAATATATTTAAAACTAACTAATATTAAATACTTAAAAAGGAAGTTACTTTTAAAATCTATTAAATTATAAAAGTCCTTATAATAGCTTATACCTAGGCTAAAGCTAAAGAGAAGTTATTTATATATTATAATATAACTCTCTAGAAATAAATAAAAATAGTAATAAATTAACTTAAGGAGTATAATATAAAAAAACTATAGAATATTAATAATACCTACCTATAGTTATAAATATATTATACTTTAGTATTAAAGGCTTAACTTAAAACCTAGAAAATAGCTACTAAGTAGTTTAAGTATATTTATAAGGCTATTTCTAATAAATTAATTATTAGTTTTATAGACTAAAAAAGTATAACTTATAAGGATTTTTTTATAAAGCTTTATAAGAATTTATAGCTTAAGCTTATAGAGTATATAAAAACTTATTTATAACTTAAAAATTAAAATATTAAGTATAACTACCCTTTTTAATATAATACTTAATTATTTAATTTAAGCTATATAAATTATTTAACTTTTTCTTAGTTTAATAATAATAATTTTATATTAGCTTTTTATAAACTTTAAGGGAGTTAGGCTTAGTATTAAAAACCTAGCTTTAAGTTAATTTATTATAAAAACTAAATTAAGGCTCTTACTAAATAACTTAAGGATTTAAGGATTATAATTATTTATAATGCTATTTAACTAATTAATATATTAAAAAAGGCTAAAGAATAACTTAACTTACCTAGTTAAATATAAATTAATATAATATAAACTAGGGGGCTAAACTAATCTTATTTAATATAATTAGGAAGCTATAAATAATATTAGTTGTTGGTATAACCTTAGAAAGGTTATAAAAGGATAAATAAAGCACTAGTGCAAAAAGGGTCATAAATACAATGTGTTAGTGTTAATAATA
>SRPT01000926.1:0-11899 GCA_018360205.1 Claviceps digitariae
AAAAAAAAAAAAAAAAAAAAAAGAGTGCAGACAAACTATTTAATGCTATTCGGGGTGCGTTTATTGGCAGTGAATTCCGCAGGCTCCACGTTTGGCTTGTTGGTCGTGTAGAGTCGCGACGAGGGGAAGCGGAAGCGCATGCGTGTTGTCGGCGATGCTGTTGCTGTGACTGCTGGTCGGAGCGACCTCGTGTATGCTATGCGGAGCATTCTTTCGTTCTTTTCTTCTTGTTCCTCTTTTCTTTCTGTATCTATCTTTGGTCAAGAAACAAAAAAAAAAAAAAAGAAAACCGTAGAAACAAGTATTCACAACAAGAAAACCATTCACGCCGCCTCATGTGTTGTTATATGCTGTTGTTTGTCATTTTCTGGTCAACGCGTCATGCAAAAACGGCCGCAACGTCAGTATGATGATGCGCATACCGACCCGACCGGTTTTGCCGTTTGTTGGAAATGCACATGCACATGCACATGCACATGCACATGCGCAGGCGGCAAAAAGGGCCACTTTTAAAATTCTATTCTCATCTTTGGGTTCAATACCGAATCCGGCTGTCGGGGCTGGGGCGGTTGGCCGGATTGGGAGAAGATGGTTTGGAGCTCACTTGTCTGTTGCTTGTCTGTTGCAGGAATGGTTATTTATTGAAAAGAAGGAGAAGAAGAAGGGAAAAAGGAGGAAAGAAAAAAGAATAAAGAATAAAAAAATATAAAATAAAAAAAAATTACCTCATATTCTATCCCATCACATCCCCATCATGTCCCATTGAATAGCTCTCGACCCAAAACATTTAGCAGCTTCATTCAAATAGTCCTGAATAGTCAGAGTCTTTACACAGTGATATATCCGTCAGAGGGCTATCCGTACCACTGCATGTAATCTAGGACAAATACATATCACAATGTCAATCCATCCACTTCCGACATCCCATTTCCCACACACGAAACAAATCAAAGTACATTCCTTATTCCACATCCTTACATGGCCGATTCTCTTCATGTGCCGCCCAGGTCATACCTCACCAGGCACGCACACATCCGCCCGCAATACAGTCTTCTTCTTCATCACCGCAACCTTGAACACCGGCTCATCCTCATAATCCGTGTCATCATCCCCCTTAGCATTCTGGCACTGTCTCCCGCAGCGCAGCGGATCCCCCCGATGTACGTATATCCTCCTGGGACAGAGGTACACCTTCTTAGTATCCCACCTGGGATGCAGCTCAACCACCGTGTCCGACTCCGCAATCACAATGTCCTTGTCCCAGTCGTCAATAACACGCATCGAGCACTCCATCCGCACCGCCTTGAGGTACTCCTTGTCCTCCAGCCACTTCTGCAGACGCTCTATGCCAAAGTAAGTCGCCTCGCCCAGCAGTCCGACATACAGACCCAGGTCATGTCCCCGCGCCTGGTCGTAGAACAGCGGAAAGATGCTGTGCCGGAGATAGCGCAGGATGTGCTCAAACAGCGACGGGTCCGCGTCGACGAAATACGCCCCGTCTTCAAGAGGCGGTGTCCATCGGCCGGAGAGCAGAGAGGCGAAGTAGCTGCTCTCGCTGACCAGCGTCTGCTTCGTGGTGTGGAATAGACGTCCGCCCACGAGGAGTTTGATGCGGGTGTCGGAGACGGCATCGCTAGGGTCGGCCATGTTGGGTAGTCGGTGCGGGATGGGGTTTCTAGTGTTTCTTTCGTTGTTTTTTCTCTTTTTTCTCTCTCTGTTTTGATTATCTGCTAATAGCGTTGCGATAAGTCCGAGTATGAAAAGGACTGTAATCATGAGAGCACAATGACGTAGCAGCTCAAACCGACGTGTATAAAAAAGGCTGGAGGTCACCTACACATATCATGAAAAAAAAAAAAAAAACAGAGAGAGAGAATAAAATTCTTCGAACAAGGACATGAGAACCCTTGTCAGTGAAAGATGAAGTGCGGAAATAAATGCAAACGCCATCGTGCAGTGCAGCCACCTGATGTGCACAACAAAGAAAATCCCCCCTGAAGTGCATGCCTGCTTTGCGTCGCATGCCACATGAGCCGCACGTTTCGTGCCGCACGTTTCGTTTGCAGCGATCGAATCTTGTTCAGTCGTCCTGTGTTCGTCGAGGTTGTGCGCGTCTGCGTGGCCGAACAGTGTCTGGTTCGTGTGTTTGGATTCACAGCGATGAAGCTACACACTGCTGCTTCATCTCTTCTGCATACAAACGGATCCTCCCCATGTGCTGGACCATTAAAACCAGGGTTGCCAAATCAACATCTTCTTTGTCATGTAGTAGAGTGTGGAAGCAAAGATGCAAAGACATTTCCATTTCAGAACACACTTTGGATTGTGTTGCGACGTTGAAGCGTTTACATCTTGACCCCTGGCGTATTACCCTCACAAACAGCACACGAGCCAACACCATCAACGGCAAGCGGATGGGTAGACGAATGTATATATACCTATGTACCATTTAATCCGTACATTGCACACACGTATGCCTCACGTGCCATCTCACAGAGCAGGCTCCTTCACAGTCAACCTGTCCGTGTATTTTACCTGCACGCCAGGAGGGGGGGGGGGGGGGTCATCTTTGACGTAGAACAAAAAAAAGGAGGCATATGCCACCACGCTACCACTCCAGTCGATCATCGCACACCAACTCGACATCATACCTCTCCTGCCTGTTCCACACCTGGCGCGGGGCATTCAGCCCGCCCACTATCCTGCGCAGGTCCGTGATCATGCCGCCGGGTCCGCTTGCAAACACGATGGTCCTGCCCGACACGGTGGACGCGACGAAATCGGTCACCAGTTCGGCAAGGTCCGGATGGCGGGCCTGGGGGGTGGATTCTCCGCCTGTTTTGTTGATGGAGAGGCTGGAGGGGTACGCCGCTGTGGAGTCGTAGGGACAGGTGTGGTCTGCCGAGGAGGAGGAGGAGGAGGAGGAGGAGCTCATGGCATGCGTGGTCTGGTCGGCGGGCTTGGCTTGCTTCTCGCGCGGGTCGGACGACGCCTCTGTGTCTCTGGTGGCGAACAGAGAGATGGTCAGGCCCAGAGCGGCGTGGCATTTCCGCAGGATGGCCATTTCGGAGGCGATCCAGTCGACGTTGTGGGCGTGGCGCATCACCCAGATGAGTTGGATCTTGCGATCCGGCGTATCCGCGCCGCTGCCGCTACAAGATGCTGCTAGCTGGAGCAGAATGGGCAGCACGTACGCGATGCCTGTGCCGCCGGCGACGCAGACAATGTTGGCGTCTCGGTCGACCTTTTCCAGCAGGTCTTCGCCGTAGCCGCCCGTCAGGAACACAGGCGTGCAGACAGGCTGGCTCGCGTCTCCGTCTCCGGCTCCGGCTCCGGCTCCCGCGCTGGGCGACATGATGGTCTTGGTCTTCTTCCTTTGCGCCAGCTCGGCTAGTTTCTTGGTCTCGCCGGACTTGGCGCGCAGGATGTACGAGTGCTTGACCAGGCCGCCCTGCACGATGGGCGCGTTGAGCGGCGTAAAGGGGTGGGACTGCCAGATGCTCAGCTCGGTGAAGCACAGGTAAAAGTGCTGGCCGACCCTCCACGCATCCTGCTCGTTTTCCAAATCCAGTCTCAGGACGACGTCGTCGCTGCGGTCGCCCGAGGCATAATCGGCAAAGGGCGTCACCGTGGCGGACACGGGCTTGAAGATGGCCCAGGCGGAGGAGGGGGATGAAGAGGAGGAGGATGAAGAGGAGGAGGAGGACCGGGCCGGATGGTAGTGCAGCATGGCGGTGCGGACCAACCGAGCGGCGCGGTCGACACCCCAGAGCACAAAGGCCGGGATGAGAAAGCACTCGAGCTTGTTCCAGTGTGCCCAGCAGGCCCCAATGTACACCATGGCCAGGACGTAGTGCGCCTTGCGAAAGAACTCGTACCCGGTGACGCGGATGGCCCACGGCGTGCTGAGAACCAGCAGCAGAATCAGGAGGGCAATGGCCACGATGCCCCAGACAATGTACGCCTCGGCGAGCCACTCCTTGGCCACGTCGGGCTGAGGCTGGTAGAGCTTCCACTGGACGATGGCCCAGCACACGGTGTGCAGCGACGACTGCACGACAATCATGTAGCCCAGCCAGCGGTGCAGGAAGTTGAAGCTCTGGTACGGCACGCCGGTCAGGACGGTCAGAAGCGACTCGCGGCTGCTGAGCAGGATGGACAGCGGCGTCATGGCAAAGGCGATGACGCCGACGCGGTCTACCCAGGCGCCCAGGCTGCTGCGCGTGTTGTACACGCCCGGCATCTTCTTGACGGGCGTCACCCAGGTCGAGTACGTGATGCCGACGAAGCTCCAGACCAGGAGGTACGCCGCCAGCAGCCCCAACACAACCACCTGGAAGCGCGTGGTGCGTGCGAAAAGCACATGGCTCGCGTCCCGCAGCAGGAGCCGCCTCGAGGCCGCGGCAGCCGTCCTGTGCAGCTTTGTGAAGACGCCCCGGTGGTCGGTTCCGGCTTTGGCTGTGGCTGTGGCTCCGTTCGTGACTCCGGCCTCGGCTCCGGCTCCGGACTCGGAGCGCCGCAACCACGGTCCCTGCACGGCCGGACGACTCGCGCGCCTCAGCAGCGCCCACAGCAGCAAGACGGCCAAGATGGTCGCCCACACAACGCCCATGTAGTACATGCCCAGGTCGTGGGCCCGGTACATGACATCCAGATAGGCGCACGAGCCGGCGTCGTTTTTGCACGGCACGATTCTGTCGGGGTAGCCCCAGTGAGGCTCAGTGACGTCGCCATCAGAGTGGTTTTGAATGTGACGCGGCTGCAGCATTTTTCAAAGCTCAGCGACGATCAGAAAGAAAAAGGAGGAAGGAAGAAACAAGAGAAAAGAAAAAGAAGAAAACGAAAAAGGAAAAAAGAGGCAACGTGAGCTTCCAACAAGACCGCCACTGCCATAGGAGGCCAAGGAATGAATGCCCAGACGGTCCGACTCGCAGACAGTGTCAAACGGCCTCGATTAGCTTCGATCCTTGGCGCAACGTATATCTGGGGGTTGTCTCCATCCGGGTTGCGATTGACGACGGGCCACGAGCAGTCAACATGATGAAGAGGAATCAAGATCAAGACCCAAGACCAAGATCCAAGGGGCCATGATATCGACGCGTCCTGATGCCATCAACAGCCCGGTCGTTCGTTCATCTCGACAAATGCGGCTTCAAACCTAAACCATTTGCCTTTTTGAAGGGATTTTGGATTTTTCCTCAGGGTATGCTTTTTTCCTGAGCACGAATGAGCAAGTTTTGCCGAGATGTGGGCTCCTCACTACCCTGGGGCCTGCATGCTGACTGTGGCCAATCACGGCGCGGCAGCGGATCGAATCGAGCAGTTTGGGCTGCGGCAGGAATGAGGAATGACGCAGGAAGAAGCATGTGCGTGTGACGGCATGGCATGGGAGTAAAACGTGGGCGCGATTTATATTCCGACTAAGGAAGTTAAGAAGATTAAGTCAAAGGAGAAAAAAATATAAAAAAGGTAAAAAATATGGAATAAGTTACTAAAACTTACTAAGCTTCAGTATCCCTAAACTCTAAAAAAGCTTAAAAGGTATAAGTGGGTAAAGAAATATTTAATTATAGTATTTAAGTTTATTATATTCCGACGTGGGATGGTTTTTTTTTTTAGACTGAATAAACGTGACATTCTTGACCGTTTTATTTCATGTGCGGCTTTGATTGAAGAGGAATACAGTCACTTGAAACTTTTAAAAACTGGTCACCCCTCACTCTCACTCTCACTCTCATTCCTCACTCACTGACACCTCACCTCACTGACACCTCACTCACTCACCCTCACCATGGACATGCACCACGACCACCACGACCACCAGGGCACCGCCCAGGGCGCAGCCTGCAAAATCTCGGTACGTCAGCATCACCATCAAACTCCAACATAAAAACACAACTAAAACAAGCCCATAGATGCTCTGGAACTGGTACACCATCGACGCCTGCTTCCTCACCTCCTCCTGGCACATCACCACCAAAGCCATGTTCGCAGGCACCTGCATCGGCGTCATCCTCCTCGTCATCGTCGTCGAACTCACCCGCCGTCTCGGCAAAGAATACGACGCCTTTCTGCTGCGCCAGTTTCAGCGCGAGGCCACCCGTCGGGCCCATCTCGACAGCCGCAACAGCAGCGACAAAGGCTTCACATCCTCCTCCTCCCAGGTCTTCCAGATCCGCGCGTCCATCCTCCAGCAACTAGCCCGCGCAGTCCTGCATGCCCTGACCTTTGGGGTCGCCTACGTGGTCATGTTGCTGGCCATGTACTTTAATGGCTACGTCATCATCTGCATCTTCATTGGGGCCGGCCTGGGCAAGTTCTTTTGCGACTGGCTCCAGGTACGCATTGGGGGGACGGAGGACGGGGGGCAGGCCAAGCGGGTGGATGGGATTGGGAAGGGGGTTGAAGAGCCGAGTGTTTGTTGTGGATGAGTAAAATACTGTGGCTTTCTGAAGAAAGAAAACTACAGATAAAGAATTGACAAAAGAAAAAAACGGAATCTTATATATAGCGCTAGTTACTTATCCGTGATGAGTAACGGCGCTGACTTTGCACCGTTTATATAGAGTGGTCATGTTTTGTGGCATCATTTGCATAGCAGCAGAGAAGATAGAATTGAAGAAGCCTCCTGACAAACAAAAGTGTATATATGTACATATAAATATTGATATATTATATATATAAACCACAAGCAGCATACTTGACAAATAATCAGCAACAACTTGGTTGGCGTGCCAGTCAGTGTCCTCTTCCTGGGGTCTCGTGTCATCTTTCTCAACATTGTGAACATGTACACGCCAAAAGAGCTTGACCGAGGTCAACCGTGTTTCAATACAAACGCCATGTCCGCCGTTGGTGAGTCAGTTTTTTCTTTACCGCGTCAGCACGGGAATACAGTTTATAGAGGCGCGGACAGACCGCCATGATGAGACAGACCGTTGTCATAATCAAACAACAGTCCGCCGTGATCAAAAGAAGTAGGCGTCCCAAATCCACGAATACGTGCCCTGTACTTGGCATGCTTGTTCCACGTCTCCCAACATCATCACGGGCCCCAAGCACCCACAGGTTGAGCACACGCTCGGCGTGCGAATTATATGCTATCCAGCACATTTATCCCGCTTCAATGGCTCGGCTCTGGGTTACACGTGTGCCGCCGTGAGAGGCGTCATCTACGGTGGCATCGGGACTGTCGTGCTGGTCGACGCCGTTGATCATGCCCCTGGAGCGTACATATAAAGAACGGGGAAATTCCACGGCCACGGGCGTTGAGGATGCTTTTTCTTTCAAGGGAAACACCAAACTAGATGTGCGAATGCCCAAATCTTCGTATCCGGCAATTCATTCAAGATTAGGAACAACCGTTTTGCAAACAAGCATGGTTTTCGACGCGGCAGTCTTGTGTCTGCCAGGCAATGTGTACGGTAAGGGAGACGTATCCTGTGTTTCCAGCACACATTTCCTGTTATGTATGTACATATGTACATATGTATATGTATATAAGCTCATGCTAAAACAACCCGCATCTGGAGGCAGACATGACTCGGCGCGCATCTGCCACAACTCCGTGGGCCGTTCCCATCCCGAGACCACCTCCCACGCCGCCGGGCGGCTCACCACCGTGGGTTCCGCTGCCTGCGCCTAGCCCGCCGCCTTCGCCGCCTCGGAATCCCCCCGACGAGGGCCGGACCAGGTGGAGTGCTCTTTGTGGATCCGCCCGTTACTATTAGCGGCCGAGGCAGAGATTTGACGAGGTAAAAGGGGCCTGGTGTGTTTTGGTCAAGCTTGGCATGATCTTGCTAGTAGCGCGAATGGGAACAAAGGGGTGTATGTGTGCGAAGCGTACGAATCATATTTGTGAATTGAATCAGATGCGGAATGGAATGCCGAGTAATGCTTCTCATTAAAGACTGTATGGTAGCAAGCGCAAAAGGCAATTCTTTTTTTATCCCAAAGGCAAAACTAGATTTTATCTCCCTTGGCTGGCTGGCTGGCTGGTGGCTGGCCGCGAGATTGAGCCGCGTCTCGCCAGTGCAACGACACCACAATCAAGCAGTAAATTTTGCGTGCATCTACATGGTCATGATGTGCGCGATGCCCGCAAAGACGGTGCTTCTGCAGGAAAAGAAATTCAGGTTGGGGGGGCTGGCTGGCTGGCAGAAGCGGCTGTCGTCAACTGAACCAACAGGACTGGCTTTGCGGCATCAATGGAGGATCTGTAACTGTGGTTAAAAAAAAAAGAAACTCAAACTGGTAGAGCGCGTCAGGGACGTTGCAGCGATGGTTGTGCTTGTCGGCTGTGTCGGATTGTGCCCCGACTGAATCGTTGGGCAGGATAGTCATTCACGGCATTTCTGTTGGGCGAAAAAAAAAAAAAGACAACAGAAACGCGAATAGGCTCAGATTAGTTTGTTGAAAAAAAAATGCAAATTAGAAGCATGCGCAAAAAATTGAAACTGCCCCGTATCCGAGTCGAACGAATGACCTTTGCATGTCCTGAAGTACAAGTGCAACGCTCTGCCACTAAGCTAACCGGGCTTGTTGGAAGAGAGGCTTTAACTTTGTACTATGTACTTCCAGCAATGTCAGCCACTTCAGCGCCCCTCAGCGCCCATAAACTGTAGAACGTCCTGGGCATGCCGATTGACCAAACGGCCACAAGGGATGCGCCCCAAATGCTGTGGTCGCTACGGCTTTAATACAAACTAGAACTTTTCTCTTTCTTTTTTTTTTTGAAAGGTATGTATGTATAAGAGGGTCATGTTTGGAATTTCCTGAAATTGCTGCATCGTGTATTATGCAACATGGTGGGTCGTTGAGCGAGAAGAATCATGAGAGCGGTGAAATCCCTTATATATATACGCATATATACAGGGGCATGGGACAGGGAGGCACAGGGCCCAAACTTTTACTATGCCACCGGCCCTATACTACACAATCAAGGCAATATACACACACTGGGGTGCACATGTCAACATCACCCTCATCATTCGTCTCAGCCTGTACATGAGCAAGTGAACAGAGAGCGATCAGGACGCTCATCGCACAATTCCCATGACAAACCTAAGTGTGCGCCTCTTTTCATCCGCGGTACCCTCCAGCGATTGTCCCAGATGGCGCAGCAGTTGATCAACACGGTATACTATACGGTTGGAAACAAGTCAGTTATCTAGAAAACCAACAACCAAGACCCAAGCCTCCCGGAATACAACCCCAAGGGCTCCTGCTTACCGGGTAGTTCGCCCACCTGATCTATGGTCTCGGGGAAGTTCTTGATCTCCAGGCCTGTGATGAAGCTATGTAGAGGCACCCGCTTCGTGTCCGCGTGTATAACGCATCTTTTCATGGCACACCCCTCTGCGATGCGGTTCCTGGAAAGAGGAGCACGTAGATCAATTAGCTTTACTTTGGAGTGCTGATAAGGAAGATGGGGTGAATGTACATGACGGCCGCGTTACGGTCTAAGTCATCCAGTGCCTGGTCGTAGGCAAATCTGCCGTAGTAGACCTGCTCCAGGGCCGTGAAGCGCTGATCGAGGGCCGCGAAGCCCTGATTCATGCACTGCTCAAGGGCCGCGAGGCCCTGATCCATGCGCTGCTCAAAGGCCGTGAAGCGCTGCTCCATGCGCTGCCCAAGGGCCATCAGCAGATCCATCGTTTCCGAGATGCGAGCCTGGGTGTTCATATGTTCATCGCGAGCCGCCTGGCTCGAACCAGACTGCCCCATGTCGGGCTAGAGAAAGATATCAAAAGTTGGGTTGACAACAACGTTGCGTCAAGAAAAGAAATGCGGGACAAGGGAAAAACAAGATTTTCGAAGAAAGCTGCGTCGAGAAATCATTACCAAGCCCCATGTTCAGCTGTCGGTACACCTGCTGCAATGACGTTGCGCGTTTCCTCGGAGAAACAATCAACGCGCAGTCACCTGACTCTGCGTCTTGTCAATGATACAATGCTTGCTCCACTAAAAACCAAAGGAAGGGGGACCCTTTGGTGCCGAGAAGGCTACACCTCCATACCTACTTACTTACAGTACACCCCTTGAATGATTTTACACATCTACATAACAGGGGGGGACAGGCCAATCATATTCCATAGCAAGATTACGCTAGCGTAGGGGTACATCAGTATAACCTCTTTTATAGAGAGGGATAGGTAGCTATAGGTCCCTTGCCTATACGTACTAGCCCCTGCTAATAGCCCCTGTAGTATTATGTGCGCTGTGATCGCTAAAGAGGGGGGCTTGTACCTGTGTAAAATCATTCAAGGGGTGCATTGTACCTATCCATATTCTCTTGACTCTTATTGGATGAGCTGCGAAAAAATGATGAACAGGTACGAAGGTGTAGCTTTCTCGGCACCAAAGGGATAGGCAGTGATGATGACGTCATTTTTGCTTCGTCCAGAGCAGCACATATGGCAAAGGGATTCAAACTATCGTCATAAGTAGAAGAAGTAACAGGTCTTGGCGTAAACCTCCCGGGCTTATGACTATCGTACACAAAACGCATGTGCCCATCACATTAGTAATGTACAAAACTATCTGCATCCCACTGTACATATGTACATACAGTGGGATGCAGATAGTTTTTACACAGAGGCAGGTATCGCGAATTTAGCCGATCAACGGGTAAATTCAAAAATAACCCTGTTTTTTTTTCCTCTTCGTAAGATCTGCTTAATTCGCGATACCTGCTTCTGTGTAAAAACTATCTGCATCCTGTTTTTTTTTCTCTTCGTAAGATCTGCTTAATTCGCGATACCTGCTTCTGTGTAAAAACTATCTGCATCCCACTGTACGTTAGACCCCCTTATATCCGTGCGACACCTCCATAGCCCACTTCCTAGGCCCCTTCCTTGTAGAGCCAGGTCAAAGCTACATAAATACCGCCTATCTCCTACTTCTTTTCACCTGGGTCAATCCTTCCCCCATCACCTCCACCAAGTCTCCTATGTGGCGCAGCAGTTCATCAAAAATGGCTACAGTATGAATCAAGTCAGTCATTCAAGAACCGTATAACAGCATGTGCAAAAGTGAGGGATAAATACCTGCGACTCGCAGATCCTATCGCAAACCTAAGATGGCGCTTTCTCTGATGAACATTTCCCCCTGCCGATACCCCCAAGTGGCGCAATACATTATCAACATTACGTGCTGCAGTACGAATCAAGTTAGTCATCTAAGAACCGAGCTCTAGAAAATCATGCTGGGGGCCTGCTTACCAGACATTCCGTCCACATCATCGATGGTCTGTGGGAAATTCTCGATTTCTTGACCTGTGATGAGACTAACCATGGGCTCTAACTCTGTGCTAGCAAGCGTAACTTCTCTATTCATCGTCCGCAGCACTCCGTTTTGATTTCTGCAAAAGGTGCAAGCAAATTAGCTTTTAGTTCCGAGAAGGAAAACAGACTGAACTTACGTGAGCATCACTTTGCGGCCGACGTCGTCTACACGCTGGCCCACGTCGTTTACACGGTTCTCCAGCGTCACGAAGCGATTCTCCATTGTCGCGAAGCCCGCGTTCAAACGGTTCTCCATTGTCGTTAAGCGACTCTCCAGTGTTGCGAAGAGATGACAGAGCTGGTCCAGCCTTTGCATGAGGCTAGCCCCATTATCAAAGGCTGGGGCGTTTCTGCACCGCTCAATTTGATCCGCAGCGCTCCTGAAATTTTGAGCCATCTGGCCAAAATCAGGCTGCTGCATGTCTGCCATGTTGGGTAAAGTCCAACGTAGCGTGGAGAAAAAGTACTTCGAAAAGAGTGTTAAACAGTACGCGGAATTGTTGAAAGCGAAGCGCTTGTGACCTGACTTGGGCCCGGCGGATCACCTAGCGTTCTCGCGAGAACAAAAGTTAAGTTGGGTCCAGAGAAAAAAAAAAAAAAAAAAAAAAAAAAAA
>SRPT01000927.1:0-11816 GCA_018360205.1 Claviceps digitariae
CTCACTCATGGCTTCGCCGGACAAAGATGGCATGCCGCAGGCATTACTTGTTTGGGTGTTGGTGCTACGTACAAATCAATAGAACCAACACCTCACTCATGGCTTCGCCGGACAAAGATGGCATGCCGCAGGCATTACTTGTTTGGGTGTTCAATAAGGGACCATACCATACCAGGTGCGGGGATATGACCACGCGGGAGCGGGTGCTGCGAGAGGTACGTTTTAACACTGCGAGGGAATCAATTTTCAATGGAAACAAGGGGTATATAATGTAGAAAAAAAAGAAAAAAAGAAAAGCAGAAAAAGGAAAAGAGAGAGGAAAGAAATATAATAAAAAAGAAATAAATAAAGATTAAAAAAAAGAATAAAAACGAAAGAAAATAAATTAAAGTAGAGGATAAATAAAGGGGGAAAAGGGGAAAAAGAAAAAAGGAGACGAGCGACGTGGAAAACTAGACCCTTTCATGCATGTGGCCGAGTCATGACGGTGAATTGCCCCCCGCAGCCAGCATGCGTAAAGCCACTGTTGACGACGCCCTTGCCCACCAGCTCCGTGGGTGTCTCAACCGTCTTTTGGGTGCCGAGGCCGGTGCGGAAGTTTTCGGAAAACCCCCAGCAGGAGACGGTGCCGGTTCTGTCAATGGCGAGGGAGTTGTCGATGCCGGCGGCGACAAAGGTGGCTGTGATGGCTTGTGTGTGTGGATGCTGTGTTAGCTTGGTCGAGGTGGTTTTTATGGAACGGAGAGAGAAAGAGAAAGAATAAGACATACCAGGGATAATGATCGGACTCAACAATATGCGCGGTCGTCCGCGGCTATCAAACAGACACTTTTCGTTTGCTATGGCGGACAAGTCCATGCCCGACTGGCCGCCGTCGCAGCGCCCCCATGCCAGCACCTGGCCGTCCTCGGTGCAGGCCAGGCTGTGGTGAAACCCACCGGCCATGTGGCGGATAGCATAGCCCTCGAGGCCTTGGACCATGGTGGGATTGCCAATGTGGAGGTTCTCGTCGGTGGCCGGGATGCCCGTCTGGCCAAAGTTGTTGAGACCCCATGTCCAGACGTGGCCCTGGCGATCGAGCGCAAAACTGTGGTTGAAGCCAGCAAAGATCTTGACGATGCCCTTCTTGGGCAGATCGACCATGCGGGGCGTGAGGGATTCGTACTGATGACGCTGGACGAGTCGTCGGCCGAGCTGTGCTTGTTGGCCGGATCCCCATGCGTAGACATCCCCCGAGGTGGTCAGCGCCAGCACGTGGTTCATGCCGGCGGAGAGCTCCTTGATGTTTCGGAGGCCCTCGATGCGCACTGGTGAGGCTTGGAACCTGCCATCGTAGTTGGGCGTCTCCCTCTTCTGTATCCTCTCGCGTAAGAAGCCGTATACGCCATCGCTGGCATGAAATGTGCCCCAGCCATAGACCAGTCCCGAGTTCGTCAACGCAAATGTGGCATTATCGGTGGCGGCGACCTGTGCGATTCGCAGGCCGCGGTGCGACAGCCCCTCGGCGGGTAAGGGGATGCTTTCCAGAGTATTCAGGTCGTTTGCGTCTGTGTCGACGATGGCATCCTTGGCCAGTGCCCCTGCCGTAGTCCGACCAAGCGCCCTGGACTCATTGAACCCCCATGTCAAGACGCGGCCGTCATGCGTGAGCGCAGCGCAATGTCTGCCCCCAACAGCCATCTGGACAACACCAACTTCCTCGGCCCGCAGCAGGTGGTTGACACGAGGCTTGTCCGCCACAGCCGGGTTCTTCCTATCGTATCTGATGCTCCCCAAGCCCAACTCTCCGTCTTCTCCGCTGCCAAAGACCACCACGTCGAGCCGCTGTGTAGGCGCGGTGTTGATCGGATCACCAGCAGTCGGTTTGGTGCGTGGTTTCCGACACAATGACGAACCCGAACCCATCATGACTTTGATTCGCTTCACTCTACCGGGCGATGCCTTGCTTTTCGGAGCAACATGTTGCGGCGGAGTGTCCGCAGCCTCCTCGCTCCGCTTTCTCTTGCGCGCCGACGGAGAGAATAGCTGCGCAAATTCGGCCTTCCAGGACCTTGTTGCGTTGCCGAGCCTCCATGTCGGGAAAGATGAGTTGGCCACGAACGGGATGGACTTGAACGCACTGCGGACTGTTTGGATGACAGCATTACTTCCTTCTGTGCCTTTGCTGGAAGGCCCAGCCTCTCGGCTTGTCGTCGACGTCGGCTGCGAATGACGGACCAGACCAGTTTTGTCGAGCTGCGGTGTGGGGCGCATTTGATAGAAATGTCCTGACCCGGCGATATAAAAGGGCTTATACTACCAAGACAACAAGAATCAACGATGGATTTCCAACATGTAAGTTGCTTCTGGATCGAGTTGTTGCTCCCGAGTTCCACCCCTGGTCTGGTCTGGACTCCAGCCTGGATGGAGTATTTAGCTCTTTTGAGTAGGAACCAAGTGGATACAGAACAAGAAAGGAGTCTAGACTAGGCCGCGTTAGCCAGGGAAGCGAGTGGAGCGCCAGGAAGTGACAAAGTGACTTTGTAAGTCCCAGTCTTGTCTGAGCTTTGTTTGAGTTGAGAGCGACGACACCTGTTCACAGCTGCAACGACTGACTTTCGGCTGTAAAGGTTCTGCTCAATTTGCTCTTCCACGTGATTACATGCTTCTTTTTCTTTTCCTTTCTTTTCTTTTCAAACGTGCTTAATCAATCAATGTCCAAGGACAAAAATTGGAGTTGCCACGTCCTCGCTAAGAGAAAAAGAAAGAAAGAAAGAAAGAAAGAAAGAAAGATTAGCCTTGTTCTTCCAAAGGACGTGCTTCCAACAAAACAGGCCACTGCACGCACCATGTCTGTCCGTCGTTGCTCTTATGCCTTTTCTTTCACGTTGTTGCGTGGCGACAATGATGCATCAAAGTGCAAGTGCCACGTTGCTCTCTGAGCTCTTTGGAGCTCTTTGTGTCTGTGATCGGTGTCATGGAGTGTCGATAGATGAAAGTCGTGATTTTTTGCCACTTTGCACAGCTGCTTGCTTGCTGCTGCTGCTGACGCTGCCGAATTCAAAAGCAACAATCTGCCGGCATCACCGTTCCTGACCAGAGTCGTGCACTTTCAAAAGCCATCCCGTACAAGACGAGATTGCATCATGTCACCAACAATCTTGGGTTGCAAGATTACTCATGGTACATGGTACGTGGTACATGAAATATGACATATGACACCTGGCACATGGCACAGTTTGTTTGACGGCAGAACTATCTGCTATTGTACACGCCTGTGTTGTTGGTATACACACAAGACTTTGGGTATACGCCGGTCCCATACATATGTACATACATATGCAATAGGTCATGTGTCTCCAAACAAGAAAATCCCCTTGCCTTTTCTGAAACCTTGGAGGGTTCCTCGCACTGCTTCGATGAGCGCAGATTCTTCCGTGTCCCAGTTCCACGTCATCTCGTCAACGGGCGCGTCCTTGAAGTGCCCCAGTCGCATCAGATTGAGAATATCGTCAATCATGTGTTTGCGACCGACGGGGTCCTTTTGGTTCCACTTGGAAAGCCAAAACCCCACGAAACGAATGTCTTTAAAAATGAGCAGTCCCAGCGGCAGTGCCACTGGCATCTTCGACATGTTCCCGTACGAGACCAGGCTTGCTCCCGAACCCAGGGATCTTGCCATGGCTGTGGCAGATTTACCGCCAACGCAATTGAGCCCGAGCCCAATCTGCTCGCGTCCACCACGGGTGAGCTCCGCCAGCTGGTCATTCCATTGCCTCGACAAAAACTGCGACTCGGATACCACAGCGTCCGCTCCCAAGCCAATCAGTTCTTCTCTCAGGGCTTCCGTCTCTTCCCTCGTGTTCCTGTCGCGAATTACGTTGATGCTTCGCAAGCCCCAGAGCTTACCGAATTGAATGGCCGCTCGTCCCACCCCGGAATTGGCCCCGTTCTGAATGAACCACTCGCCGCTGCCCAGCTCAAGCGGTCTCATCGGCAGGCCAGACTTCAGTCCGGCGCTGGGACCATAGTTCCGCAAGATCCGGTATGCAGTACACGGATTGATGCTGACAGTCGCGACCTGTGTGGGAGTCAAGCTCTCCTTTTCGATCTTGAGAACATGGTCGGCTCCAAAGACCGCGTGCGTTCGCCAGGTGCCAATCTGTTGCCCGGCTGGGATGACCCAGTCGCCCCTTTTCAGCGACGACGAAGGGTCTCCAGTGGAGACGACCTCGAAAACGCCCTCATTTCCAGGCACGGCGGATGGTTCAGAAGTGCCGATGAGCGACGTCATGGCTTGTTTCGACCCATATGTGCCTTGGATCGTGTTGTAATCGGCGGGGTTGATGGAAGCGGCGAGTGTACGGACAAGGACGGACGAGCTCGGGATCGACGGAGAGATGGTGTGAGTGTGTAGTCTAGTAGGTGTCAGCAGAAAGTAGTCCGCGAGGATGAGGATGAGCATGAGAATGAGCCGTGTACCCCGATTTCTCCAGGGAACCACGTACTTTAAGACGTCTGACGGCTCTCCATGCTGAGAGTAGACGAGAGCCTTTGCCTGGGTGTAACCATAGGGACCCGATTTCCAGCGAACTGATGTTCTGGGCAGACTGCTCAGGTAGCTGGATCTACGAGAAGGCTTGACCACTGGCCTCGTCTTATCAGCCAGCGACAAAGGCCATCGAAGATAGTGTTTAGCTGCCATTGCCGAAGGAGGGCGACCGATGGTAGAACGTTCAACGTTGCACTCAGCAACATATGATGAATGTATGCATGTGTCGGGCGGGGTTAGGCGCTGCGGGAGTTGACCAGCTCGGTGTTGACACTGTCGAGGATGTTTAGGAAAGCACTGAGAGCTTTGTTTCTCTCGACCCGTCCTCGGATGCAGTGGTCAATGGAATGACGTTCCGATGTCCGGGCTTGAACGAGGCACACAGTAACACTCTACAGTGTATACTGTACACTGTAGACAGCATAATTTATGTGGGGCCTTTTTGCAGCCGAACGTCTGGGTAGGGAAACATTGCAAGTGGCAAAGCGACGGCGAGTTGATAGAAATGAAGCATCAACAGTCAACAATCAACAGTCAGGCCAGACTTACCGGAAAGCCAGCTGCATGACCGGTCAAGACGGATGCAAGCGGCGAAAAAGACGTAGCAGACTTCGACAGAGCTGTCTACGAGATGCTACGATGCTATGAGATAGTACGAGATACAAGATGCAATACGCGATGCACCGCACCAGATCCCCGCCGACGTGCCTTGCATGGTCTCATCGATTGCTGATAACAAGTCGCCTGATCGACTAAGAAGAGTCCATCAAGGCCTGCTCACAATGCTTGTGCGCTGCTCTACTGCATGAATGAGTTGTGACGTGTCTGTATTGTATGATTTTCAGTTGTACATATGTACATAAGAAGTATGTATATGTAGGTGGATGATCGACGGTCCCTTTTTTTCTTTCGCTCGTGTCCCCCTGTTTTGAAACTTGGCGGTCGGCCGACGGCATGCACATGGCGAAGCGCCTTGTCCCTCTCTTTCTTTGCTGATCTACCATGACAATAAACAATGTCAACTAGTGGCTGCTCGCGCGGATGTGCCCGGAAACTATCGACTAGTACTGGACAGCGGCCTCTCTACTCGGCCTTTCCGCTACTTGTTTGGCCCAGGTCTGCTGGAGTCTGCCAACTGGGCAATGCCGTTGAGCCAGCGAGTCAGGTAGGCTTTGCGTTTGTATGCACGTTCACTGTACGAGGCATTTGTATTCGCAGCTAAGGACCGTGTCATCGTTGCTGTTGATATACGAATGTGTACCCGAGTACTCGGCCAGCGAATGTGTAGGTACCTAGGTAGGTAGGCAAAAGTAGGGGCGGAGGGGAGGAGGGGAGGAGGCAGAAAGGCCAGAGCAGTACATATTATGCTTTGAATGCTTGGTGTTCAATAGACATACCTACATATTCTGCGTCCGTCTCCGGTCCTTTTTCATTGTCATGATCCCTGTGGGCGTTCCTTTCGCGGGCCGTTACTAGTTCGTGGACAGTCCGAGCCTCGAGGGACAGCTGCATTTAGATCTGGGAACGAAGTGGCAGTGGCCTCACACGAACCACGGCCAATGGCGACGGGACATGGCAGTGGGAAAGGATCCGTTGTTGATGTCATCCTAGCTGCAATGAGACGCAGCGACCACAGGCGTGAGGCATCGTGGGATTCGTCGGGTGGCTGGCTGGCTGTTCGGTGAAGCACCAAGTTGCATGACACAGCCTCGTGGCCGGTGACTCAAGCGCTCGTTGCTCGTTCCAGGGCATCGCTTCGACTCGGGGGCAAACGACTTGGACGGGTGTTCGAATGGAAAAAGCAATGCTGCTGGCAAGACTCTGTCTCTGGGTTGAATCCAGTAATGGAAGCGCCGAGGCTAAGAACGAGACATCGGAGGCTTCCTGGATGCTAGCCGACTTCTGCTTGGTGAGGTCTGGTTGGTTGGTTGGTAGGTGGTGCTCAGAAGCTAGCGCCGGCGCCGCCAGCTAAGTACACCCACTGTAGGAGTCGACAGCGTCTGTCTGCATCGAGATGCCAGTCAAGCCAGCCAGTGACCAGACACACAGTGACTACAGGTAATGGCAAACATTCCGCCATGTATTTTTGGTGCAAAAAAGTTGCGGAATCACCTTCGACCCACTATATTCATTGAGCTGGCACTGGCACATGGAACATGGACGCAGCGAGCCGACTGGATGCACTTGACGCTAACGCATTCGAAGCAGGTGCGTCCACCCGCGCCATCCAGATGTCCGCTCCATCGCCCCATTGCCTGCCTGCCTGCCTGCCTGCGGCCCCATGTCCATGGATGGATGTTATGCTGTCTTGCCTGGCCTTTGTCCAATTGGCAACCTGCTGCTTGCATATTTTCATTTTCATCTTTCTATCCTTCTATCCTTCTGCCCGTCCGGCTCTTCAGTCTTCTGTTCCTTCTGTTCCTTCCTGCTTCCCTTTGTCATTTCTCCTTTCTGTCCATGCTGCTGCCGACTGCCCAAAATCGCCCCTCTCCTGCAATCTTTACCGTTACCGCCGTGTCTGGGACCGTTTGACGCTTCATCAATTGACTCGCCTCTTCCCCCTGTCTGCCACTTGCAGCCTGTGCAAGACTGCAAGACTGCAAGACCCTGGCCGACTGGTATCCCCGGGGTCCGAACCAGTGAGAGCTCCAATTTTCTCCATTATTATCCTGGAGTCCTCGACAACAACGCCAACCGTGGCTCCCCTTTCCCCGTGACCCTTCATCTCCTCCGGACGGATAGGACGCCTTGGCTTTGAACCTTGATCAGCCATCTTGTTTCTGCCCTGCCGCTCTGGTGGTCCCTGATTTTCACCATTGGACAGCTCTGGTGTCGATTCACTTCAACTCATCATCCGGTTTGACAATACCGAGTGGTTCAACCCTGGCTCACGAATCACTTGCCGCACCCCCCTTATCTCTTCCCTTTCCCCTCGAACCAGCTTTCAACTCACCAGCCGCGCCATCCTTTTCTTTTTTATTCTCCTCGGAACCTGACGCTCTTTGCAATACTCAGCCATGTCGTCCCACGTCAATGGTTCTGGAAAGCCTCGCTTTGAGCTTCCGGCGCTTGATTTCAATTTCGGCAGCATCACCGATGGTACCATCATTCCGCCTCCTCCCGAGTCGCCCAAGGTGCCTACGCCTCCACGCACACCTTCCCCAATCAAGAAACCTGACATTGTCACCCAACGTCCAGTTGGAAATCGTGTTGGGAACGGGGTTGTAAAGGAAACCCAGACGGACGACTTTACATCTTTGAACGGGAACTTCACTGGGATAAAACGACCTGCAGATGACGGGCCTTTGAGCCCCGCTGGCTCTACTGCTGCTCGGCAGGGCAGCCTCCGCCGACTGTTTAGTAAAAATATGCTCAACGCCAACTTTTCAGACGGGAATTTCACATCGTTGGAAATGGACAGCAGGCCCGCCAGTCGTGGTGCCAATAGCGTTTTGGGCGGTCGAAAGTCGAGACGGAATAGCTTGTTCAAGTTCTTTAGAAGTGGCGAGAACAAGCGTTCCAGCATGTTTCTCGAAGACACCAACACATCCGCACTGCTCCAGAAGCAAATCGGCCCGCCTCCTCCGATGATCCCCGAGCTTAGAGAACTCGAAAAGGACGAGGGCAGCCTCGGCAACGATCTTTTCAAGAATATCAACGGATAGATTTGGCGGCAACGTCAAGCAGAGGCTCACAACACGAGTCTTCACATGGCACCATGTATGCTTATTCATGCCAACTCGACACATCCACAATCATGTGGCTCAACCATAGCCGACCCCTAAACCGCGCGTATCGGGAACCAAATATCAATCATTGGGACCAGCGATGATGCCTTTCGAGGCGATGGCTACCTATAAAGTCCTTCTGAGCCTACATTTTCTTTGCAATTTTTCCCTGTGTTCGAACTTTTTTTTTTTGTCTTCTTTTTTCTTTCCAAGCTTTTCACCGACTTCCCAACAGAATCTGCTTCGAAAATGGGATATATACAGCACTACAACGATATGTGGAATCAAGGTTGTCGGAAGGGAATATGAAAAGACATTAGCGCTATATACAACACTTTCGGAGTGGTTGATCAAGATACCCAGCCCTCTCGAGGGCTTGTTCATCTGACCTGACATGCGACTTGCAAAACTATTTCTCTTTTCAATGTCTTCTTTTCATCTTTTTTCTTTTTTGCTTTGCCATTTCCCCCCATTTTCTCTTTCGTTTGCGATTGCGCGAGAGTAGACCCCCGCAAGCATATCATGTTTTCAAAATTGCCACGTGGTCGTGCTGCGTCGCTTGCATTCCATTTAGCGAGACACCTGCTCACTTTTTGACTGGTTTGCTTTTGAGTTCGAAGGGGAAAGACAAAAACAATGACTGAGTTTCTAAAGAGTTGGTGAATCGGTGTGAGATAATCATGTCCCCTGCCATTTATAACAGTGTATAATATCCACTCAGAGTGAAGGAGGGGGAAACAAAGACTTGCGATGTCACGTAGAAGCGACACTATACAAGCTAATGCACCTTTCGTTCTTGTGTCGTAGGATCAAGACATTGACCATTTCACACGGCGCCGGTTCCTGACTACCTAGGTGCTAAGCGTTTATTATTATTGTTATTATTATTTTCATTGTTCACCATTCGACGTCCAAGCTTTGTCCTGTGCGACGGTCGGACAAATGGTTATTCGTGGTTGCTAGATTTCCAGACAGATCTGTCACCGGCGTAGCCAAGAAATCGAGCGCACCACGGTGCGGGTCACACCAGACCGAACACGATTCCTGTGCACATGATTTTGTGTCACGTTGCGGATTCCGGTCATAGGCTCCTAGCCCTCATTGGGGTCGTACATGTGCATGTACATGCGTACATCCACAAGTGGAATGCCGACAATTATTGTCGGGTTATTATTATTAAAAAAAAAATCGTGTTTAAAAGAAGAGCGAAAATTGGTGGTGCGGTGGTGAAAAGGAGGTAGGTACTTGTTGGGGGGAGGGTGATTTATGGATGGGGTTGATGGGCTGTGCTAGATGAATAAGAAAAGAGACGAGAAGAGAAGAATAGAATAGGGACTGTAATATATAAATATAGATAGTATAAGAGTGGTATTAAATAAAGCGTTTAGAAGAGAAGAAGGTGAAGATTATATAAATACATATATATTCTTTATTAGAGAGGTTCAGAAATGAAGCTTGCACAGCACCACACACGCACACACAGAGCCAGAGAGAGCCAGGAACAGTAATTGGGCCAAACGTTCAAGACGCTGCTGGAGCAGACGAGGCGCACCGCTCCCATTCCTTGTCTTGCCATGATGCCGAGACACACCATTCGTGGTGTTGGCAATAATACCTGCCTGCCGGGCGTCTTGTCTATCATTCCTGTATCTTCACAGGCCAAGCTGACAACCAAGGGAAAGGGAAAAAAAAACACCCTGAGAATCAAAAAATGGCATTTCGGCGTCGCGTGCAAATGTCTCGCCTCGTGCGAATAGACTAGCTGCACATGGCGGCGATTTCTGAACTTCTGACGCCCACGGGCCACAATGCAAGTACATACAGTGGGATGCAGATAATTTTCGTACAAAGATAAGTACTAAATCTTACAAAGAAGAAAAAAATAGGGTTAATTTTTAATTTACCTATTGACCGGCTAAATTCGCGATACTTGTCTTTGTACGAAAATTATCTGCATCCCATGTATGCATATCTCGACAGGAATGACGTCAATGTCTTTTTTTATCTTATCGACACGTGCTGCCAGCTGCTAGACGCGACAACAACTCACTGGCTACCTACCTACTTATCCACTTTTCAAGGACCCTTCCATTATCAATTCGTCAACAGGAAAAGGAACGAAGTGACAAACACCTGATGAGGAAAAGCTCTGTCGGCGAACAGCAACGCAGATAATCGATCGATCGACGAGTCCGACGCGTCAAGAGAGGGCCGAAAACCCAAAGAGATAAGAAAAACGGCGAAAAAAAAAGAAGGAGGGAAAAAAAAAATAAAAAAATGTCTACCCCATTTCTCTACTCATAATCACCTCGACGTCGACATCTCTACAAATGGCGCAGTTTGTGCCGCGCACCTCTTTTGGCATCCCGTCTTCCATCCCGAAAACCTACTTCCTAGGCCACCATGTCGCCGGCGCAAACAAGATCAAAGGCCTCCTCTCCAGCATCTCCCTCGTCCTCGAATGCCGCGACTTCCGCCTCCCGCTCTCGACGCAGAATCCAACCCTGGAAGACACAATCGCCGGCCGGGATCGCCTCATCGTGTATACCAAGACGGATCTGGGCGCCGACACGACCCACGCCAAGCAGACGCTGCGGAGGCTTCATGACGACTACGACTACGGCGTCGGCGGCGGCGGCGGCGGCGACAGAGTCATCTTCTGGGACAAGAACAAGCCCGCCACGACGACATCGCTTCTGAAGCGACTACGCGACCTGGCCGAGCAGCAGGATTCTCTGACGGGCCTGCGCGCCCTGGTCGTGGGGATGCCCAACGTCGGCAAAAGCACGCTGCTCAACGCGCTCCGCAGGGCCGGCTCCGCGCCCTCCTCGACGGGCAACAAGATGGCCAAGGCGGCCAAGACGGGCGACCAGCCCGGCGTGACGCGCAAGGTCGGCACGACGGTGCGCATCATCCCCCCCGAGGACAAGAAAGGCGGTGTCGGCGCCGGCGTCTACGTCCTGGACACGCCGGGCATTTTCCAGCCCTACGTCCACGACGGGGAGACCATGATCAAGGTCGCCCTGGCGCACGGCATCAAAAAGGGTCTCATCCCCGATGAGGTCCTCGTCGACTATCTCCTCTTCCGGATGAACCGCTGGGATCCCGCCCTCTACGCGCGCTACTGCCCCCCCACCAACGACGTCAACGACTTTCTCACCGCCGTGGCCCGCCGGGAAGGCAAGCTCAAGACCGGCGGCCTGCCCAACTGGCGGGATGCTGCTGCGAGGGTGCTCTCCCTGTGGCGAGACGGCAAGCTGGGCAGATATGTGCTGGATGAGTTGGGCGAGGCCGATATTCGTGCCCATGCGCTCCTGTTGTCGCAGCCAGTTCTGAGTCTACACCAGGCGAAAAAGGCACAAAAGGAGGCGAGGAAGCGAGAGAAGCTCGGAGAATAAAAAAAAAAATGTGCCAATATTTAGAGGACCACACCGGTTCTTCTCTGGGTGATGAAATCAATTTTTTACCTTTTATCTGTTTACCTTTTTTTTTTCTATATCTGTTTCTGTTTCTGTTTCTTTCTTTCTTTCTGTTTTTTTTTTCGGGGCAAAGGACTA